>CM061141.1:169274806-169314821 GCA_030789695.1 Scilla litardierei
CCACTAGACGAAGGGTGAACTCGACATCTTCATCTACGAATTGCCCTCAAGTCGTGATTAGCTTCGTCATCAACCAAATACTTGTAATCATCGTGCCCTTGATTCCCCACATTAATACAAATTCATTATGTATGGATCTGACCCGCAACAATTGGCGACGTCTGTGGGAACTTAGGGTCACAGCCATGTCTAATCCCACACACTTCGACCCTTTCCTAACCGTGGCAAATACCCCATGAGAGACGATCCATGCCCTCTCGGAGGGATTCCCCCGACGGACGTGCCCCTGTGGGGACGGTGAAGGCTATTCATGCCGTAGCCCGTGCTATCCACCAAGGCTTTGAAGCCCTTACAAAAATGACGAAGGATTGGGTACGGGTGGGACCAGGGCATCCACCGTCCCCTTATCCCCAGCGCATGAGGCACAGCCCTCACCCCCAGATCGAAGACGAAGCAGCCGCTCGGCAAAAGGAGCCCAATAAAGAGACAACAGCCAACCAAAGACATCTCGATGCGGACGTCGAAGCAGCTCAACTTAGGCGACTCGATGAAGAAGTTGTTGTTCAACAAGCACTCCCATAAAGCTCCAACCCAAAATCGAAGCTCCTTTGAGAAGGCCGACTAGGCGCCCTGGGGCTCAAGGTCTCGCAGGACGACCCGGGACGCGAAAATACAAGTTTTCCTTCGCTCTCACCTACCGATAAGTTTCGACTCACGTTTTTTTCAGACTTTTCTTATGAGAAGAAGCCCCAGATCAGGGTCGGCCTAATCGCAAAGAGCGAGCTTCCTTGTTGCAAGCACAGATCCGGGGCAAGCTTCCGAGCTGCGCCCCCGAAAGGTCGCCAAGGGCTTGGGGCAGGCTGCATAACTCGACCATTCCCTGTCATAGACCCAGTGCGAGCTTCGAAATTACACCCCCAAGAGGGCATCCTCAGATGAAGGTTGTCCTCGACAGAGGTCATCCTCCCCCGACAGGTCGCCCATGGGTCCAGGGCAGGTTTCCAGACTGTGCCCCCAGCCAAGCAGGTTTTATTCTATCTACGACTTGCATCATTACATTTCAACTTACACACTTTTCGAGTTTTCTCTTGTGTACGAGAAATCACAGGTCGAGATCGGGTCGACTATGTGCCCCAGGTTTTATTCAATCTCCGACTTGTGTCATTACGTTTTCGACTTACACACTTTTCGAGTTTTCTCTAGTGTACGAGAAATCACAAGTCGAGATCAGGTCAACTATGTACCCCAGGTTTTATTCTATCTCCGATTTGTATCGTTACGTTTCGACTTACACACTCTTCGAGTTTTCTTTTGTGTGCGAGAAATCACAGGTTATGATCGGCCCGATCCTTGGAGGTGAGCTGACTCGCCATAAACCACACCTCCAGGGCAGGTCTCTGAGTCGCAAGCCCGAAGGGTCTCCAAGGGCTTGGCGCGAGCTACGCACCTCAACCCTCCCCTACCAAGATCCAGGACAAGCTTACGAGCTGCGTCCCCAAAAGGAGCATGGGGCATATGACCCCCCAGGGGTGCTTAAAGGGCCACACCCCCCGACTCACCCTCTCGAAGCCCTCCTGGGCATGTCACGGCCTGACTATCCATAGCAGGTCGGTCCTCGCTATCCAAACCGAAGACGAGAGCGAGCTACCTCGTAGAAAAGATCCGGGGCAGGCTTCCGAGCTGCACCCCCGAAAGGTCGCCAAGGGCTTGGGGTAGGCTGCGTAACTCGACCCTTCCATGTCAGAGACCTAAGGCGAACTTCGAAACTGCACCCCCGAGAGGACATCCTTAGGTGAAGATTGTCCTCGACGAATGTCATCCTCCCCCGACAGGTCGCCCATGGGTCCGGGGCAGGTTTCCGGACTGTGCCCCACCCGAACAGGTCTTCCTTCTCTCTCGCCTACCATTAAGTTTCGACTCACGTCCTCTTCAAACTTTCCTTGTGAGAAAAGCCACATGGCAGGATCGGCCTAATCGCAAAAAGCAAGCTGCCTGGCTGCAAGCAATGATCCGGAGCTGGCTTCTGAGCTGCGCCCCCGAAAGATCGCCAAGGGCTTGGGGCAGGCTACGTAACTCGACCCTTTCCTGTTAGAGACCCAGGGCGGGCTTCGGAACTAGGCCTCTGAGAAGGCGTCCTCATGTGAAGGTTGTCCTCGGTGAAGGTCATCCTCCCTTGGCAGGTCGCCCATGGGTCCAGGGAAGGTTTCCGGACTGCGCCCCCACCCAAGCAGGTCTTCACACTATCTCCGACGTATGTCAAGATGTTTCGAATCATGAACTTTTTGTGTTTTGGTGATATGAAAAACCCTAGATCAAGATTGGCATGATCACTAGGGGTGTGCTATTTCACCATGCTCGAACTCTGAGGCAAGCTTGAGCTGCGCCTTGATAGGTCACCCAGGCTTACGAAGCTCGCTACCAAACAAAAGGTAAAAAGAGATTCTCTAAAAATATTTCTAACGTGTCTACTCATCATTCAGTGCCTCTTCTGGCCAAAGATCGTCCACACCAAATGCTGGGGGCAATTTTTACGCCCTAAAGGCCGGCCTAGTGGATAAAGGCCCACTCAAATAACCCAACAACGATCCTCATCAGTGAGGACCAGTTCGCCAAGGTGAAGAGGAGCTCGCCAAGTCTTAGGGAAGCTCGTCCAAGCAGAGTGGCAAGCTTGTCAACCGAATCAAAGAGAAGAGCCCTCCGGTTGATCGTACATGTTCTACGCTAGCTCGCCCCAGAGTAGCTCGCCCTGAGGCAACTCGTCTACCTCTCTACCCCGAAGCAGTTTTCCCGACAGGCTTGTCAACCGAATCAAAGAGAAGAGCCCTCCGGTTGATCGTACATGTTCTACGCAAGCTCGCCCCAGAGTAGCTCGCCCTGAGGCAACTCGTCTACCTCTCTACCCCGAAGCAGTTTTCCCGACAAGGGAGGTGACATGCCACTAACATCACTGCCAGTTTCACTACAGACAAAGTCTGGCAAAGGCGCACCAGGCTGCTCCGCAGCTTGAAAGCTTGCCAAAAGTGCGCCTGACATTTACGGCTCTGACAGACTGACAAAAGTGCACCTGACACCACCTTACACCATCAATTCGGAAAATATCTCTGACACTGCTCACCACCTTATCGTTTCACCACTCAAGTGCCAGCTGGTTGATTCGACATCTGACAGGGTGGCAATCAACTACCTCTCAGGCCTATAAATACTTCCTCTACTCCAACAAGGAGAGGGGCTGGTTGGTTGGTCAAATCTGTAAGAAACCCCTAACACATCTACATACATTCAAGGTCGGATATCCTCCACATATTCGGGCCTTCTACACTAGTTTGACACGCAAGCATCGATCTGCCTCTAAGATCGCCCTATGTGTCCGACTTTCTCCTCAAGTCATCAACTGATTTAAGTATCTGAGGGGCTACAGGATGATAGCCGGACCAACCTTTCTGACGAGTTGCTCGTCTTACATGAACTTTGCCCCAGCCACCAGCAAACTAGCGATCTGTCGCAACCCTCGCCAACTGATGAGGGCCCTTCATCAATCAGCGAGCTAATTCCACCAGACGAAGGGCAAACTCGACATCCTCATCTACGAATCTCCCTCAAGTCGCGATTAGCCTTGTCATCAACCAAATACTTGTAATCATCGTGCCCTTGATTCCCCACATTAATACAAATTCATTGTGTGCCGATCTGACCCGCAACAATATCCCTTAAATTTTTCAGTTATTTTTCATCCTACATTCACTTTCCAATATTTGATAAAATATATCTCCAATTGTACAACAACATTTAATGTTTGTGGAAGTGAAAGTGTATGTGTAGAAATCGAACATGTCATGGTTATTTAGAAAAACAAACATGCACATGTAGCTATAACAATAATACATCAATTTCTAATGGATATGAATCTCATTCATTAAAACCAATTTAATGATTCAAAAGAAGATACACATTAAGCACAATTTTTGTAGCTTTTTGTATTTTCCTTTTTTTGTTTTGTGTTTATAAAGAACTAAAGCATCCTCACAAATGAACTAGCACACAAACAAAATCAAATCAAGCACACAAACAAAACAAATGTATCCATTACGCTCAATCAAGAAAACGTACCTTCGCGATGTCGTTTGGCTAAGGAACTTTTTAATGAAATGCGACGTCCAATCCATAGTTCCTCGCCACTCCATATTACATACACGGAAGATGTTATGTGACCTTGGAATCCAACAAGGTCCACTCACGTTAGTCATCAAACTCTTAGGAACCCAAATTTGTTTAAACATTATGTTTTGGTTCATATATTTGCAATAACGAGAAGTATGACCAACACATCCCCATGTAAAGCACTTTGTATGAATATTTCTAGCTTTTGTTATCTCTGTGTGAACTTTTCTATATTTTGACTTTTCAACCCGTTTCAGATCATATTCAAGTCCACGCATATTATTCCCATATATTTGGTTTCCAAGAATTATATCCAAAGATTGTTTTTCCACACCAAATTTCTTTATGGTCAATTCTAGGTTCGTGAATTTAGATTTCAAACTAGTATTTTCGTACACAGGCAAAGTGCATTTACTAATGAAATCTTTCTTATTGTCCTCTTCATTCTTTTTCATGTTTTCAGCTTTCTTTTCAAAATCAATTATTTTTTCTTTAAGCTCATTATTTAGCATGCACATCTTTTCAATAAGCTCTTTATTTTCAGTTTCTAGTTTAATCAGTTTTTCTTTATACATGCTATTTTCTTTTAATAAAGTGGGACAAATAAGACATTCAACTTTTTCATGCAAGCTAGATTTTTTCTTTTTCAACATGGTGATGGTAGACTTACATGTAACAACTTTTTCTTTCAGATTATCAATCTCTTTAGACATGTCACAATTTTCTTGTTGCAATTTAAAGTTACCATTCCTATAGCAATCTAAAGTAGATCTAGCTCATCAATTTTATCTTGCATTCCCTCACAAATATTCCAAAGTTCAACTTTAGTGCAAGATTTTACCTCGTCGTGCTTTTCCATTAAGCAAAGTGAGGAGTGTACAATCTCCTCCTGAGTTTCATCTTCGATATCCATATCCCACGTTATTGCTAAAGATTTTCCTTTCTTTTCAGCGACGTTATTCTTTTCTTGTGGGCAATTCCTTATGAAGTGTCACTTTTTCCTGCATTTAAAACATTCCATTTTATTAGTAGTATTCTGTTCAGAGGAATTTCTAGCAGGATTATATTTGTTAAATCGACTAAACCTTTGCGCCATCTCAGCTCTTCCTTGGTCGGGCTTGATGTATCTTCTTAAGTTTCTGACCATCAGTGCTTGCTCCTAACCAAGATCAACATCGTCATCTTAGCTTGAAGAGCTAGTGGTTTGGGAGCATTGGTCTCTGGTTTCTCTCTTGATTCAATACTATGTAGTTCAAGCTCATGGGATATTAAGTTACCTATCAAGTCATCCACTCTCATCTTTGATATATCTTAAGCTTCTTGAATGGATGCAACTTTAGGATGGAAGGAGCTCGACAACGCTCTCAAGATCTTCCTCATCTGCTCCAGACTAGAGTATGGCTTACCAAGGGAGCTGGACTTTGTAGACGATGTCTGTGAACCTCGCAAACATCTCTTTGATGGATTCTGATGGAAGCATGCGGAAGCTCTCATATTCTGTACTCAACAAAGAAAGTCTGGACTCCTTCACCCGCGACATTGCCTCATGCGTCACCTCCAGCGTATGCCATATTTCTTGCGCAGTTAAACATTGTGAGATACGATTAAATTCAGCTTTATCCAAAGAGCAAATAAGTGCATTCATAGCTCTACCGTTCAATGAATAAAGTTTTTTTATCAGCAACATCCCATTTTTCTTTTGGTTTTAGAATTTCAATATCTTCAATTTTAATAGTGGGGCATTCATATCCTTTTTCAACAATGTCCCACACATCATAATCAATAAACACTAAGTAACTTTAATTCTCGCTTTCCAATAGGCAAAGTCTACTCCATTAAACTTAGGGGGTCGGACAATAGACTATCCTTCACCCAATGCTAAATCAGAGATATTCATGGTTAATCTAGCCTAGATCTTCTAACCTGCTCTGATACCGCTTGTTGGATCTGAATTTAAGCCTAGAGGTGGGTGAATAGGCTAATAAAAGTTCTCGTGAACACACAAGCAATCACATGCGGTTATAATCAGATGCAGGGTAAATAAAAGCAAACACAGAGTGCACAGCAGATTTACCATGGTTCGGTCGCCCCAACGACCTACTCCAGCCCCAAAGCAATTACTAGCATTAATATGATACTGGGTACAACCGTTAAGCTCCCCGAGCCCCAACTCTCGGCTCACCCGGTTCAGTACCGCACTCACCAAAGTGCTAAACACTATTAATCTAGTAACGCTCTCTCTTGACAAGCACCAACTCGTCAAGACCCTCTTGTCTAGCCCCAACTAGACAAGACCCGAAAAGAATGAATAAGTAACCTACAAAGATCGATATACCAAGTACACGAATATAAAGTAATAAGAGTTTAGAAAAGCTCAGTTCGTGTCGATGTCATCGTCTCTGTCGATCAGCGCGTCGTCAACATCACGCTTGCACAAACAGTGTCTCAATCCGATTTCTGGATCTCAAGATATAGCCCTCTGAAGTTCGATATGCAAATCTACCCGAATCTGGTCTGTACGTAAATCAAGTCTCTGTTGTGCAGAATCGGCAGCAGTCTGTGTGTAAAGTATGTTTCCACCCCGTCTTCCAGAAATTGTAGTAAATCGAACCGAGCTCAGAAAAATCCGAATAAATACTGGTTGGATTCGTAAGCTCGTTCTCTTCGTTTGAAAAATAAGAAAGGGCCGATTTGGATGCTCTTGTGGAAAGAAATTCTCAGATCTTTGAAGTACGTCATATGGCTTGGAATTTGATCTCTTGGACTTTGTTTCTTCAAAGACGGTGGCCTTGGTTACGCGAAATCATCGATCGTTGTTTCCAACTACACGTTGTATCTAACAGTTTGTCTTCTCTTAATTTTTCTGTTGAAGATGGTGGTCTTCCTGGTTCCAATGGAAATTTTTGCGGATTTTTCTTATCTTGAGGCTGTTTTTCTACATTTTCTGGATCCTTTTATGAAATGATATGATTTTTTGGCCAAATTTTGTCATCTCCATTTTTCCGATGAAGATCACGATCTTCCAGTTCCAACGAACATTTTTGCAGATTTTTCTAAGCTAGGGATATTTTCTACATATTCTGGAAAATATGGATCTTTATATTAAATGATAGGTTTTTATAGCCTAATTTTGTCATCTCTTATTTTTCAGTTGAAGATAGCGGTCTTTCGGTTCCAACTGACTTTTTACGTATTATTCTGACCTCGGGGCTATTTTCTAAATTTTCTGGAATATTTGTATCTTTTTATTAAATGATATGATTTATGGCCTAGTTGAAGATGATGATCTCTCAACGGACATTTTGCGTAATTTTCTAAGCTCAATGCTATTTTTTACATTTTATTGAAGATGTGGATCTTTTTATTAAATGAAATGATTTTTGTAGCCTAATTTTGTCTTCTCTTATTTTTTCAGTTGAACATGGTGATCTCCCGGTTCCAACGAACATCATTTTGGATTTTTCTGAGCTCGAAACTATTTTCTACATTTTAAGGAAGTTATGGTTCTTTTTATTAAATGATATGATTTTTTGGCCTAATTTTATTTTCTCTTATTTTTTATTTGAAGATGGCAGATATTTTTGCAGATTTTTCTGAGCTCGGGAATATTTTCTTCGGATTATTGAAGATGTGGTTCATTTTATTAAATGATATGATTTTTATAAACTAAGTTTGTCTTCTCTTATTTTTCAGTTGAAGATGGTGATATCTTGTTTCCAACGGAATTTTTTGTCGATTTTTTCGATCTCGGGGCTATTTTCTAAATTTTATGGAAGATATGTATCTTTTTATTAAATGATATGATTTTTATAGACTAAGTTTGTCTTCTCTTATTTTTCTGTTGAATATGGTGATCTTCCGGTTCCAACGGACTTTTTTGTGAATTTTCTGATCTATATGCTATTTTCTATATTTTCTGTATGATATGTACCTTTATATTAAATTATAGGATTTTTATTACCTAATTTTGTCTTCCCCTATTTTTCAATTGAAGATGGCGATCTCCTGGTTACAACGGACATTTTTGTTGATTTTTCTGAGCTCGGTGTTATTTTTTTCATTTTCTTGAATAAATGGATATTTTTATCAAATGATATGCTTTTTGTAGTCTAATTTTGTCTTCTCTTTTTTAGTTAAATATGGCGATCTTTCGATTCCAATGGACATTTTAGCGGATTTTTTTGAGTTCGGTGCTCATTTTCTACATTTTCTCGAAGATATGGATATTTTTATTAAATGATATGATTTTTTTGCCTAATTTTGTCTTATCTTATTTTTTCGTTAAAGATGGCGATCTGCCGGTTTCAAGGACATTTTTGTGGGATTTTATGAGCTCCGCACTATTTTCTACTTTTTCTATAAGATAAGATTATTTATATTAAATCTTATGATTTTTATAGCCTAATTTTATCTTCTTTTATTTTCCAGTTGAAAATGGCGATCTCCCAGTTCCAACATATATTTTTAGGAATTTTTTGAGATCGGAGCTATTTTCTACATTTTCTTGGAGACATGGATATTTTCATTAAATGATATGATTGTTATAGCCTAAATTTGTTCTCTTATTTTTCAGTTGAAGAAGATGATCTCCCGGTTCCAACAGACATTTTATGGGTCATTTTATTAAATGATTTGTTTTTTTCTACAGTAAGATTGTCTTCTCTTATTTTTCACTCGTAAATGGTGATCTCCCGGTTCCAACAGGCATTTTTGCAGATTTTTCTCACTACGAGACTATTTTCTACATTTTCTGAAAGACAGATCTTTTCATTAAATGATATGATTTTTGGCATAATTTTATCTTCTCTTATTTTTTTTCAGTTGAACATAGTGATCACCCGGTTCGAACGGACATTTTTGCAGATTTTTTTTGAGATCGGAGCAATTTTCTGCATTTTATGTAAGAAATGGATCTTTTCATTAAGTGATATGATTTTTATAGCATAAGTTTGTCTTCTCTTATTTTTTTTAGTTGAAGATCGTGATCTCCCGGTTCCAACGAACATTTTTGCAGATTTTTCTTAGCTCGGGACAATTTTTCTACATTTTCTGGAAGATATGGATCGTTTGATTAAATGATATGATTTTTGGCCTAATTTTGTCTTCTATTATTTTTTTTAATTGAAGATTATGATTACAACAGACATTTTTGATCATTTTCCTGAAGTCTGAGCCATTTTCTAAATTTTCTGTAAGATATGAATCTTTATATTAAATAATATGATTTTTATAGCTTAAGTTTGCCTTATCTTATTTTTAAGTTGAAGATGGCGATCTCCAGGTTCCGACAGACATTTTTGTTGATTTTTCTGAGCTCTTAGTTATTTTCTATATTTTCTGAAAGATATATCTTTTTATTAAATGATATGATTTTTGGCCTAATTTTTTCTTGCCTGATTTTTCAGTTGAAGATGGCGATCTCCCGATTTCAACGTTCCTTTTTGCGGATTTTTCTCAGCTCCAGGCTAATTTCCACATTTTCTAGAAGATATGGATCATTTTATTAAATGATATGATTTTTTGGCCTAATCTTGTTTTCTCTTATTTTCATATTGCAGATGGGGATCTCCTGGTTCCCACAGATATTTTTGCGTATTTTTCTGAGCTACTGGTTATTTTCGACATTTTCTGGAAATTATGGTTATGTATTTTACATGAGATGATTTTAAGGCCAAATTTTGTCTTCTCTTATTTTCCAGCTGAATTTGGCAATCTCCCTGTTCCAACGGACATTTTTGCGGATTTTACCGTGTTCCGAGCCATTTTCTACCTTTTATTGAAGAAATAGATCTTTATATTAAGTGATATGGTTTTTTGGTCTGATTTTGTCTTCTCCTATTTTTTAAGTTGAATATGTCATTCTTCCAATTCCAACGGAATTTTTTGTGGATTGTTCTGAGCGCGGGGATATTTTCTAGATTTTATTAAAGATATGGATCATTTTATTAAATGATATGATTTTTAAGGCCTAATTTTGTCTTCTCTTATTTTTCAGTTGAAAATGGCCATCTCTTGGTTCCAATATACATTTTTGCGAATTTTTCTGAGCGCGAAGCTCATTTATACATTTTCTGGAAGATATGTATCTTTTTATTAAATGAAATGATTTTTTGGCCTAATTTTATCTTCTCTTATTTTTCAATTGAAGATGTCGATCTCCGGTTCCAACGAACATTTTTATGTATTTTTCATGTAAAGATATGAATCTATATATTAAATGATATGATTTTTATAGCTTAAATTGTCTTCTCTTATATTTCAGTTGAAGATGAGGATCTCTTGGTTCCAGTGGACATTTTTGCGGATTTTTCAAAGCTCACGGCTATTTTCTATAGTTTATTGACGATAAAGATCATTTAATTAAATGATATGCGTTTTATAGACTAACGTTGTCTTCTCTTATTTTTTCTGTTGAAAATGGCAATCTCTCGATTCGGAGAAACAAATTGGTGGATTATTCAGACCTCGAGGCTATTTTCTATATTTTCTGAAAGATATGAATCTTTTTATTAAATTATATGATTTTTTTGCCTAAATTTGTCATCTCTTACTTTTCAGATGAATATGGCGATCTTCCTGTTCCAACGGACATTTTTGTGGATTTTTCTCAGCTCCGGGATATTTTCTACATTTTCTGTAAGATAAGGATCTTTAGATTAAATGATTTGATTTTTATAGCCAAATTTTGTCTTCTCTTATTTTTCAATTGAAGATGATGATCTCCCGATGGGCGTTTTGCAGATTTTTTCTAAGCTCAAAGCTATTTTTAAATTTTTATTGAAGATATGGATTTTTTTATTAAATGATATGATTTTTGTAGCCTAAATTTTGTCTTATCTTATTTTTTCCATTGAACATGGCGATCTCCTAGTTCCAACAGACATCTTTTCGGCTTTTTTGAGCTCAGAACTATTTTTCTACATTTTTGGGAAGTTATGGAACTTTTTATTAAATGATATGAATTTTTGCCCTAATTTTGTCGTCTCTTATTTTTTATTTGAAGATGGCAAATTCCTGTTTCCAACAAACATTTTTGTAGATTTTCTGAGCTTGGGAATATTTTCTATAGTTTATTGAAGATGTGGTTCATTTTATTAAATGATATGATTTTTATTGACTAAGTTTGTCTTCTCATATTTTTCAGTCGAAGATGGTGCTATTCCGTTTCCAATGGAATTTTTGCGAATTTTTCTGATCTCAGGGCTATTTTCTAAATATTATAGAAGATATGTATCTTTTTATTAAATGATATGATTTTTACTACATAAGTTTGTCTTCTCTTATTTTTCAATTAAAGTTGGCGATGTCCTTGCTCCAACAGACATTTTTGCGGATTTTTCTGAGTTCGTGACTATTTTTCTACATTTTCTGGAAGATATGTATCTTTTTATTAAATGATATGATTTTTGGACTAATTTTGTATTCTCTTTTTTTTGTTAAAGATGGCGATCTCCTTGTTCTAACGGACTTTTTGCAGATTTTTCTGAGTCCGGGCAATTTTCTTCATTTTCTGTAAGATTTGGTTCTTTATATTAAATGATATGATTTTTATAGTATATTTTTTGTCTTCTCTTATTTTTTTCAGTTGAAAATGGCGATCTCTTGGTTTCACCGAAACTTTTTGCGTATTTTCTGAGCTCGGTGCTATTATATATATTTTCTGAAAGATAAGGATCTTTAATTAATTGATATGATTTTTGTTTCCTAATTTTGTCTTCTCTTATTTTTCAGTTGATGATGGCAATCTTTTTATTAAACGATATCATTTTTTGGCCTAATTTTGTCTTCTCATATATTCGGTTGAAGATAGCGATCTTCTGGTTCTAACGGACATTTTTGCGGATCTTTCTAAACTGTGGACTATTTTTCACATATTCTGGAAGATATGGAACATTTTATTAAATGATATCAGAGAAGACAAAATTAGGCCAAATTGTCCGTTGAAACCGGGAAAACGCCATCTTCAACTGAAATATAAGAGACGAAGAAATTTGGAACTGGGAAATCGCCATCTTCATCTATAAAAATGTCTGTTGTAACCGAAAAATCGCCATCTTCAACAGATAAGATTTCTATATATCATTTTCTGAGCTTGGTGCTATTTTCTATATTTTATGAAAGAAATTTATCTTTTTTTAATTGATAAGATTTTTATAGCCTTAGTTTGTCTCCTCTAATTTTCCAGTTAAAGATGGAATCTTTTTATTAAATGATATAATTTTTAGCCTAATTTCTTCTTCTCTAATATTCCAGTTGAAGATGGTGATCACCCGGTTCCAACAAACATTTTTGTGAATTTTTTGAGCTCCGGGCCATTTTCACATTTTTGGAAGATATGTTTCATTTTATTAAACGATATGCTATTTTGGCCTAATTTTATCTTCTTTTATTTTTTTACTTGAAGATGGCGATCTCCGGGTTCCAACGGATATTTTTGCAGAATTTTCTGAGCTCGTGGTTATTTTGTACACTTTCTGGAAGATAAGAATCTTTGTATTAAATGATATGATTTTTATATCCTATTTTTTGTTCTTATTTTTCAGTTAAAGATGGCAGTCTTCCTGTTCGAACAGACATTTTTGTGGATTTTTCTGATCTCCTTACTATTTTCTACATTTTATTAAAGATATAGATCTCTTTATTAAATGACAAGATTTTTATAGCCTAACTTTTGTCTTCTCTTATTTTTCAGTTGAAGATGGCGATCTCCAGGTTCCAACGGACATTTTTATGGATTTTTTTAGCTTTGGGCTTTTTTCTACATTTTCTGGAAGATATGAATCTTTTTATGAAATGATACGATTTTTCGGCCTAATTTTGTCTTCTCTTTTTTTCAGTTGAATATTGCCATCTCTCAGTTCCAACGGAATTTATGCAGATTTTTCTGAGCTCGGTGCTATTTTCTACATTTATGGTCGATATGTATCTTTTCATTAAATGATATGTTTTTGTCCTAATTTTGTCTTCTTTTATTTTTTCAGTTGCAGATGGCGATCTCTCGGTTCCAACGGACATTTTTTCGGATTTTTCTGAGCTCCGAGCTATTTTCTACATTTTCTGTATGATACGAATCCTTATCTTAAATGATATGATTTTTATAACCGAATTTTGTCTTCTCTTATTATTCTAATGAAGATGGCGATCCCATAGTTCCAACAAACATTTTTTGCCGATTTTTCTGAGCTCAGGGCTATTTTCTACATTTTTGAAAAGTTTTGTATCTTAATATTAAATGATATGATTTTATAGCATAAGTTTGTATTCTCTTATTTTTTTTAGTTGAAGATGGCAATCTCCTGGTTTCAAAAGGACATTTTGCGTATTTTTTGAGCTCGGTGCTATTTTCTACATTTTATGGAATATATACAACTTTTAATTAAATAATATGATTTATGTAGCTTACATTTGTCTTCTCTTATTTTTTTAGTTAAAGATGGCGATCTCCCAGTTCCAACAGACATTTTTACAGATTTGTTTTAGCTTGAGACTAATTTTCTATATTTTCAGGAAGATACGTATCTTTTTAAGCATGATATGATTTTTTGGCCTAATTTTGTCTTCTCTCTTTTCCTTTGAAGATGGCGATCTTCCAGATCCAATGGACATTTGTGCAGATTTATTTTGAACTAGGGATATTTTCTATATTTTTTGTATAATATGAATCTTTTTATTAAATGATATGATTTTTATAACCTAATTTTATCCTATCTTATTTTTCAGTTGAAGATGTCGATCTGCATGCTCCAATGGACATTTTTGCAGGTTTTTCTGAGCTCGGGGCTATTTTTTTACATTTTTGAGAAGTTAAGGATGTTTTTATTAATTGATATGACTTTTTGGCCTCATTTTGTTTTCTTTTATTTTTTAGATGAAGGTAGCGATCTCCCGTTTCTACCGGACATTTTGCCTTATTCTGACATCGGGATTATTTTCTAAATTTTCTGGAAGATATGGATCTTTTTATTAAATGATATGATTTTTGGCCCATAAGTCTTCTCTTATTTTTCAGTTGAAGATGGTGATCTTCCTGTTCCAACAGACATTTTGCAGATTTTTATAAGCTCGGTGCTATTTATTACATTTTTATAAATGATAGGATTTTTATAGACTACGTTTGTCTTCTCTTATTTTCTTCAGTTGAAGATGGTGATCTCCTGGTTCCAATGGATATTTTCGCAGATTTTTCTCTACTTGAGGCGATCTTTCTACATTCTCTTAAAGATATGGATCTTTTTATGAAATGATGTGATTTTTTGGCCTAATTTTTGTCTTCTCTGTTTTTTAGACGAAGATGATGATCTCCCAGTTCTAACAAACATTTTTTACGGATTTTTTGAGCTCCATGATATTTTCTACATTTTATATAAGATATGAATCTTTATATTAAATGATACGATTTTTATTGCCTGATTTTGTCTTCTCTTATTTTTTCAGTTGAAGGTGGCGACCATGGTTCCAATGAACATTTTTGCGGATTTTTTTGAGCTCGGTGATTTTTTCTAAAATTTATGGAAGATAAAGAACTTTTTATTAAATGGTATTATTTTTTTAGCCTATATTTGTCTTCTCTTATTTTTTTAGTTGAAGATGGAGATCTCTCGATTCCAATGAAAATTTGGATTTTTCTGAGCTCCAAACTATTTTCTACTTATTTTGGAAAATTTGGATCTTTATATTTAATGATATGATTTTTATGGTCTAATTGTTTATTCTCTTATTTTTCAGTTGCATATGGCGTTCTATCGGTTCCAACAGACATTTTTTGCGTATTATTCTGACCTCGGGGCTATTTTCTAAATTTTCTGGAATATAAGTATCATTTTATTAAATGATATAATTTTTGGCCTAATTTTATCTTTTCTTATTTTTTCAGTTGAAAATGGCGATCTCCCTGTTCCAACAGACTTTTTGTGGATTTTTATGAGCTCGGTGTTATTTTCTAAACTTTATGAAAGATAAGAATCTTTTTAGTAAATGATTGATTTTCTATTTTCTATATTTTCTATATTTTTACGATCTCCCTGTTCCAACAGACTTTTTTGTGGATTGATATATTCTAATTTTTTCAGTTGAAAATGGCGATCTACCTGTTTCCACAGAAATTTTTACGGATTTTTCTTTGTTTGGCATTATTTTTCTTCCTCTCCTCGAAGATATGGATATTTTTATTAAATGATATGATTTTTTGGCCCAATTTTGTCTTCTCTTTTTTCCAGTTGAAGATGGCGATCTCCCGGTTCCAATTTACATTTGTGCGGATTTTTTGAGCTCCGGCCTATTTTCTACATTTTCTATAAGATATGGATCTTTATATTAAAGGAAATGATTTTTATAGACTAATTTTGTCTTCTCTTATTTTTTCAGTAGAAGATTGCGTTCTCCCGGTTTCATTGGACATTTTGGCGGATTGTTCTTAGCTCGGGTCTACTTTTCTACATTGTTGGGAAGTTATGGATATTTTTATTAAATGATATGATTTTTTTGCCAAAGTTTGTCTTCTCTTATTTTAAGTTGAAGATGGTAATCTCTCGATTCCATCAAACATTTTTTGTTGATTATTCTTACCTCAGGCTATTTTCTAAATTTTCTGGAAGATATGGATCTTTTATTAAATGATTTAATTTTTGTCCTAAGTTTGTATTCTCTTATTTTTCAGTTGAATTGGTGATCTCCCATTTCCAATTAATATTTTTGCGGATTTTTCTTAGCTCGTTGCTATTTTATACATTTTATGGAAGATTTTTATAGCCAACATTTTTCTTCTCTTATTTTTAAGGCGAAGGAGGCGATCTACCGGTTTCAACGGACATTTTTGTAGACTTTTCATAGCTTAGGACTATTTTTCTACATTTTCTATAAGATATGTATTTTTTTATGAAATGATATGATTTTTTGGCCTAGTTTTGTCTTTTTTCTGTTAAAGATGGCGATCTCCCAGTTCCAACGGGCATTTTTGTAGATTATTCTGACCTCGGGGCTATTTTCTAATTTTTTGGAAGAGATGCATCTTTTTATTAAATTTTAGGATTTTGGCCTAAATTTGTCTTCTCTTATTTTTTTAAGTTGAAAATGACGATCTACCGGTTCCAACGGAGATTTTTGCGGATTTTTTGCAGCTTGGAACTAGGAAATCGCCATATTCATCTATAAAAATGGTTGTAAATCACCATCTTCAACTGATAAAATTTTTATATATCGTTTTCTGAGCTTAGTGCTATTTTCTACATTTTATGAAAGATATGGATCTTTTTATTAATTGATATGATTTTTGTAGCCTAAATTTGGCTTCTCTTATTTTCCAGTTGAAGATAGCGATCTTTTTATTAAATGAAATGATATTTTGGCCTAATTTTGTCTTCTCATACATTTTGGTTGAAGATGGCGATCTCCCGGTTCCAACGAACATTTTTGCGGATTTTTCTGAGCTCCAATTTATTTTCCACTTTTTTGGAAGATATGTAACATTTTCTTAAATTATATGATATTTTGGCCTAATTTAGTCTTCTCTTATATTTTTGTTGAAGAAGACGATCTCTCGGTTCCAAGGGACATTTTTGCGGATTTTTCTGAGCTCGAGGCTATTTTGTGCACTTTCTGAAAAATAAGAATCTTTATATTAATTGATATGATCTTTATTTCCAATTTTATTCTTCAATTGAAGATGTCGATCTCCCAGTTCCAATGGATATATTTGCGGATTTTTCTGAGCTCCAGGCTATTTTCTATATTTTATTAAATATATGGATCTCTTTATTAAATGACAAGATTTTTATAGCCTAATTTTGTCTTCTCCTATTTTTTAGTTGAAGATAGCGATTTCCCTGTTCCAACGGAAATTTTTGCAAATTTTTTCTTAGTTTTGGGCTTTTTTTCTACGTTTTCTTGAAGATACGAATCTTTTAATTAAATGATATGAATTTTTGACCAAATTTTGTTTTCAATTTTCACAGTTTAATATTGCAATCTCCTGGTTCCAACAGTCATTTGTGCAGATTTTTCTTAGCTCGGTGCAATTTACTACATATTATGGCATATACGTATTTTTTATTAAATGATACTATTTTTGGCTTAAGTTTGTCTTCTTTCATTTTCAATTGAAGATGCGATATCCCGGTTTCAACAAACATTTTTTCGGATTTGTCTGAACTCCGAGATATTTTCTACATTTTCTATATGATATAAATTTTTATATTAAATGAAATGATTTTTATAACCTAATTTTTTCATCTCTTAACATTCAGTTGAAGATGGCGATCTTCTGGTTCCAACGGATATTTTTGTCGATTTGAGTCTTTTTATTAAATGATATGATTTTTTGGCCTAGTTCTGTCTTCTCTCTTTTTAGTTGAATATTGCGATCTCCCAGTTCCAACGGACATTTGTGCGGATTTTTCTAAGTTCGGTGCAATTTTCTACATTTTATGGCAGATATGTATCTTTTTATTAAATGATATGATTCTTGACCTAATTTTGTCTTCTTTTATTTTTAGTTGAAGATGGCAATCTCCCGGTTCCAACGGACATTTTTTCGGATTTTTCTGAGCTACGATCTATTTTCTACATTTTCTGTATGATTTGAATCTTTATATTTTTTGGTGACCTGGACTCTCCACCGCCTCACAAGTGGGGTGGTCAGGCACCAAACCGTGGGGTATGGAAGGCTGCCGCCGCCATGCATACCGGGTTAGTTGAGAGAATTAAGCAAGGTAGCCATCGGTCCTGAATCTTTATATTAAATGATATGATATTTATAACCTAATTTTGTCTTTTCTAATTATTTAGTGGAAGATGGCGATCTCCCGGTTCTAACGGACATTTTTGTCGATTTTTCTGAACTCGGGGCTATTTTTCTACACTTTCAGGAAGTTATGTATATTTTATTATAGAAATGATTTTTTGACCTAATTGTTTCTTCTCATATTTTTCAGATGAAGATGGAGATCTACCGGTTTCAACGAATATTTTTGCCGCTTTTTTCGAGCTCCGGGCAATTTTCTACATCTTCAGAAGTTATGTATCTTTTATTAAATGATGTGATTTTTATACCCTAATGTTGGCTTCTCTTATTTTTGGTTGAAGATGGCAATCTTCCGGTTCCAACTGACATATTTGGGTTTTTTGACCTCGGTGTTATTTTCTACATTTTATGGAAGATATAGAATGTTTTATTAAATAATACGATTTTTATAGCCTACATTAGTATTCTGTTATTTTTTAGTTGAAGATGGCAATTCCCCGGCTTCAACGGACATTTTTGCAGATTTTTCTACATTTTCTGGAAGTTTTGTATCTTTTTATGAAATGACATGATTTGTTGGCCCAATTTTGTCTTCTCTTTTTTTTTAATTTGAAGATGGCGATCTCCCAGTTCCAAAGGACATTTATGCGGATTTTTTTGAGCTCCGATCTATTTTCTATATTTTTTGTATAATATTAATCTTTATATTAAATGATATGATTTTTATAACCTAATTTGGTATCTCTTATTTTTTTCAGATGAAGATGGTGATCTCCCGGTTCCAAGGGACGTTTTTGAGGATTTTTCTTAGCTTGGGTCTATTTTTCGACATTTTCGAAAAGTTATGGATCTTTTTATTAAATTATATGTTTTTGGCCTAATTTTGTCTTCTTTTATTTTTCAGTTGAAGATTGCGATCTCCCATTCGAACAGACATTTTGCTAATTATTCTGACTTTGAGACTATTTTCTCAATTTTCTAGAAGATATGTATCTTTTTATTAAATGATAAGATTTTTGGCCTAATTTTATCTTTTCTTATTTTTAGTTGAAAATGGCGATCTCCCAGATCTAATGGAAATTTTTGCATAATTTTCGAATTTCGGTACTATTTTCTACATTTTATGAAAGATATGAATTTTTTTATTAAATGATATAATTTTTATATCCATGTTTTTCTTCTCTTATTTTTAGTTGAATATTGCAATCTATAGGTTCCAGCAAACATTTAACTAATTTTTGTTAGCATGTGGCAATTTTTCTTCATTTTATGGAAGAAATAGATCATTTTATTAAATGATATGATTTTTGCCCTATTGTTATTTTCTCTTATTTTTCAATTGAAGACGGGGTTCTCACGGTTCCAACGGCGATTTTTGCGGATTTTTTTGACCTAGATGCTATTTTCTTCATTTTCTGGAAGATATGGATCTTTTCATTAAATGCTATGATTTTTAGGCCTAATTTATTCTTCTCTTCTTTTGCAGATGAAAATCACCGGTTACAACAAATTTTGATTATTTTTCTGAGCTCCGGGCTATTTTATAAATTTTTTGTAAGATATGAATTTTTAGATTAAAGATATGATTTTTATAGCCTAATTTTGTCTTCTCTGATTTTGTTAGTTGAAGATGTCGATCTCCTGATTCCAATGGGCATTTTACGAATTTTTCTAAACTCAAAAATGTTTTCAATAGTTTATTGAAGAAATGGATGTTTGTATTAAATGATATGATTTTTGTGGCCTAATTTTGTCTTCTCTTATTTTAGATGAAGATGGCGATCTCCCGGTTCCAACGGACATTTATGCGGATTTTTCTGAGCTCTGAGATATTTTCTACATTTTCTGTAAGATATGGACTATATATTAAATGAAATGATTTTTATGGCCTAATTTCGTCTTCTATTATTTTTTTAGTTGAAGATGGCGATCACCTGTTTCCAACAGAATTTTTTGCATATTTTTCTGAGCTCGGTGCTATTTTCTATATTTTTGGAACATAAGGATCTTCATTTTTTGAAATGATTTTTGTTGCCTAATTTTGTCTTCACTTATTTTCCAGTTGTTCATGATGATCTTTTATTAAATGATAGGTTTTTTGGCCTTATTTTGTCTTCTCTTATTTTTTTAAGTTTAAGATGACGTTCTCCCGATTCCAATGGACATTTTTGTGGATTTTTGACATAGATGCTATTTTCTATATTCTATGGAAGATATGGATCTTTTTAATAAATAATATGATTTTGGCCTAATTTTGTCTTTTCATATTTTTAAATGAAGATGGCGATCTCCGAGTTCCAACTGACATTTTAAATATTTTCTAAGTACGGGGCATTTTTTCTACATTTTAAGGAAAATATGGATCATTTTATTAAATGCTATTTTTAGACTTAATTTTGTCTTTTCTTATTTTTCTGTTGAAGATGGCATTCTCTCTGTTCCTACGGATATTTTTGCGGATTTTTTTTGACGTAGAGGTTATTTTCTACATTTTCTGGAAGATATGGATCTTTTTATTATATAATTTGGGTTTTAAGCCTAATTTTGTCATCTCTTATTTTTAGATTAAGATGGAGATTTTCCAGTTCCAACGAACGTTTTTGCATTTTTAGCTACTGGTTATTTTCTAAATTTTCTATAAGATATGTATCTTTAAAATAAGAGATATGATTTTTCTAGCCTACTTTTGTCTTCTCTTATTTTTCAGTTGAAGATGGTGATCTCCCTGTTCAAACAGACATTTTGCAGATTTTACTTAGCTCGGAGCTATTTTCTGGAAGATATGCATCTTTTAGTTAAATGATATGATTATTTGCTTAATTTTTCCTTCTCTTATTTTTCAATTGAAGATAGCGATCTTACTGTTCCAATGGACATTTTTGCGGATTTTTCTGGGCTCGGGATATTTTCAGCATTTTCTAGAAGATATGGATCGTTTTATTAAATGATATCATTTTGGTCAAATTTTATTTCCTCTTATTGTTTATTTGAAGATGCCAATCTCCCTGTTCCAACGGATATTTTTGGGGATTTTTGTGCTCAGTGATATTTTCTATATTTTATTGAAGAAATGAATCTTATTAAATGAAATGATTTTAGCCTAATTTTGTCTTCTCTTATTTTTCAGTTGAAGATGGCAATCTGCCAGTTCCAACGGACAATTTTGTGGATTTTTCTGAGCTCGAGACTATTTTTCTACATTTTTGTGACGTTATGAATCTTTTTATTAAATGATATGATTTTTTGAACTAAATTTGTCTTCTCCTATTTTTCAATTGAAGATGGAGATATCCCATTTCCAATGGACAGTTTTGCATATTATTCTGACCTCGGGGCTATTTTCTAAATTTTCTTGAAGATATGGATATTTTTAAAAAATGGTATAAGTTTTGGCCTAATTTTGTCTACTCTTATTTTTCAGTTGAAGATGGCGACCTTTTAGTCCCAACGAACATTTTTACGGATTTTTTAAAGCACGGTGCTATTTTCTATAATGTATGGAAGATATGAATTTTTTATTAAATGATATGATTTTTATATCCTACGTTTTTCTTCTCTTATTTTTCAGTTGAATATTGCGATCTACCGATTCCAGCAGACATTTTTAGTGATTTTTGTTACCTTGGGGCTATTTTTCTTCATTTTATGAAGATATGGATCATTTTTTAAAGGATATGATTTTTGGCATAATGTTGTCTTCTCTTATTTTTCAGTTGAAGATGGCGTGCTCACGGTTCCAACGGAGATTTTTGCGAATTTTATCTTTACATATTTTTAGATAAAGATGGCAATTTCCCGGTTCCAACAGACATTTTGCAGATTTTTCTTATCTCTGTGCTATTTTCTTCATTTTCTGTAAGATATATATCTTTAGATTAAATAATATGACTTTATAGCCTTATTTTGTCTTCTCTTATTTTCAGTTGAAAATGGCGATCTCCATGTTCCAACAGACATTTTTGTGGATTTTTCTGAGCTTGGTGCTATTTTCTTTATTTTATTGAATACATGGCTCTTTTTATCAAATGATATGATTTTTTAGCCTAATTTTGTCTTCTATTATTTTTCACTTGAAGATGTTGATCTCCCGCTTTCAACGGACATTTTTGCAGATATTTCTGAGCTTGTGACTATTTTTCTACATTTTCGAAAAGTTATGGATCTTTTTATTAAATGATATGATTTTTTGGCCTAATTTTGTCTTCCCTTTTTTAATTGAAGAAGAAGATCTCCGTCTTCGATTTCCAAAAAACATTTGTGCAGATTTTTCTAAGATCCGGGCTATTTTCTAAATTTTCTAGAAGATATGGATTTTTATATTAAGTGATATGATTTTTATAGTCTAATTTTGTCTTCTCTTATTTTTCAGTTGAAGATGGCGATTTTTCAGTTCCAACAAATATTTTTGCGTCTTTTTTGAGCTGGGGACTATTTTTCTACATTTTCGAAAAGTTATAGATCTTTTTTAAATGATATGATTTTTTAGGTCTAATTTTGTCTTCTCTTATTTTTTTTTCATTGAAGATGTCGATCGCTCGGTTCCAATTGACATTTTAAAGGATTTTTCTGATCTTCAGGATATTTCTAAATTTTCTGTAAGATATAAATCTTTATGTTAAATTATATGATTTTATAGCCTCATTTTTTTTCTCTGATTTTTTAGTTAAAGATGTCGATCTCCCGAATCCAATGTCCACTTTTGTAGATTTTTCTAAACTCTAAACTGTTTCCTACAGTTTATTGAAGATATGGATCGTTTTATTAAATGATGTGATTTTATAGACTAAGAAATGGTATGATATGATATGATTTTTCTACATTTTCAGAAGTTATGTATCTGTTTAAGAAATGATATGATTTTTGCCCCTACTATTGTCGTCTCTCTTTTTAATTTGAAGATGGTGATCTCCCGGTCCCAAAGGACATTTGTGCGGATTTTTTCTAGCTCCAGGCTATTTTCTATATTTTTGTATAATGTGAATCTTTATATTAAATAATATGATTTTTATAACCTAATTTGTCATCTCTTATTTTTCAGATGAAGATAGCGATCTCTCGGTTCCCAGGGACAATTTTGCAGATTTTTCGTAGCACAGTGCTATTTTGTACATTTTCGAAAAGTTATGTATCTTTTTTATTAAATGATAAGTTTTTGGCCTAATTTTGTCTTCTTTTATTTTTCTGTTGAAGATTGCGATCTCCCGTTTCTACGGACACTTTGTGTATTATTCTAAATACGGGACTATTTTCTAAATTTTCTAGAAGATAAGTATCTTTTTATTAAATGATAAGGTTTTTGGCCTAATTTTATCTGTTTTATTTTTAGTTGAAGATGTCGATCTCCCTGTTCCAACAGATATTTTTGCGGATTTTTATATGGTCTGTGCTATTTTGTACATTTTTATAAATGATTTGATTTTTATTGCCAACATTTGTCTTCTCTTATTTTTTTCAGTTGAAGATGGCGATCTCCTGGTTCCAATGGACATTTTTGCGGATTTTTCTTAGCTTGAGTATGGTGTTCTACATTTTCTGAAAGATATATATCTTTTTATGAAATGATATGATTTGTTGGCATAATTTTATCTTCTCTATTTTTTCAAAAGAACGCGACAATCTCCCGGTTCCAACTAACGGTAATCTCCTAATTTTATCTTCTATATTCTATAAGATATAAATCTTTTTTTAAATGATATGATTTTTATTAGCCCAATTTTGTCTACTTTTATTTTTTTGTAGTAGATGGAGATCTCCTGGTTCCAACGGAAATTTTTGCAGATTTTTCAAAGTTTTGTGCTATTTTCTACATTTTATGGGATATATGAATTTTTTATTAAATGATATGATTTTTTATATCCTACGTTTTCTTCTCTTATGTTTCAGATGAATATTGCGATCTATCGGTTCCAGCGGACATTTTTACTGATTTTTGTTATATTGGGGCTATTTTTCTTCATTTTATGGTAGATGTGGATCATTTTATTAAATGATAAGATTTTTTGGCCAAATGTTGTCCTCTCTTATTTTTTTAGATGAAGATGGCGGCCTCACGGTTCCAACGGTGATTTTTGCGGATTTTTTTTTTGACCTAAAGGCTATTTTCTACATTTTCTGGAAGAAATGGATCGTTTTATTAAATGATATGAATTTTAGGCCTGATTTATTCTTCTCTTATTTTGCAGATGAAGATGGAGATCTCTCTGTTCCAATGGACATTTTCGAGTATTTTTTTCTGAGCTCCGGCCTATTTTCTAAATTTTCTGTAAGATATGAATCTTTAGATTAAATGATATGATTTTTATGGCCTAATTTTGTCTTCTCTGATTTTTATGTTGACGATGTCGATCTCCCGGTTCCAACGACCAATTTTGCGGATTTTTCAAAACAGTGAACTATGTTCTACAGTTTATTGAAGATATGGATCTTTTATTAAATGATATGATTTTATAGACTAAGTTTGTCTTCTCTTATTTTTTTTACTTGAATATGGCAATCTCCCAGTTCCAACGAAAATTTTTGCGGAATTTTCTGAGCTCCGTGCTATTTTCTACATTTTCTGTAAGATATGGATCTTTGTATTAAATGATAAAAATTTTATGACTTAATTTTGTCCTCTCTTATTTTTCAGAAGAAGATGTCAATCTCCCGGTTCCAACAGACATTTATGCGGATTTGACTGAGCTCTAGGCTATTTTCTACATTTTTTTGAGATAGGGATCTATATATTAAATGATATGATTTTTATGGCTTAATTTTGACTTCTCTTATTTTTCAGTTGAAGATGGCGATGTCCCATTTCCAACGGATTTTTTTGCGTATTTTTCTGTGCTCGGGGATATTTTCTATATCTACTGGAATATAAGGATCTTTATATTTTTTGATATGATTTTTGTTGCCTAATTTTGTCTTCTCTAATAATCTAGGTGATGGTGGTGATTTTTTTATTAAATGATATTATTTTTGGCCTCATTTTGTCTTCTCTTATATTTCAGTTTAAGATGGCGTTCTCTCGGTTCCAACAGACATTTTTGCAAATTTTTTTGACATAGAAGCTATTTTCCATATTTTCTGGAAAATATGGATTGTTTTAATAAATTATATTATTTTTGGCTTAATTTTGTTTTCTCATATTTTTCAGACGAAGATGGCGATCTCCGGGTTCCAACTAACATTTTTGCAGATTTTCTAAGTTCAGAGCAATTTTTCAACATTTTATGGAAGATATGGATAATTTTATTAAATGATATGATCTTTTGGCCTAATTTTGTCTTCTCTTATTTTTCTGTTGAAGATGGCGTTCTCTCTGTTCCTACTGATATTTTGATATGGATTTTTTATTATATAATTTGGATTTTAAGCCTAATTTGGCTTCTCTTATTTTTCAAATTATGATGGCGATCTCCCAGTTCTAACGGACCTTTCTGCGTTTGTTCTTCGCTACTGGCTTTTTTCTAAATTTTCTGTAAGATATGTATCTTTAAATTAAAAGATATGATTTTTTTTCTAGCCTAATTTTGTCTTTTCTTATTTTTTCAGTTGAAGATGGTGATCTCCCGGTTCAGACAGACATTTTGGCAGATTTTAATTAGCACGGATCTATTTTCTATATTTTCTGGAAGATATGCATCTTTTAATTAAATTATATAATTTTTTTCCTAATTTTGTCTTCTCTTATTTTTTAATTGAAGATATCGATATCTCTGTTCCAACGGACATTTTCGCGGATTTTTCTGAGCTCTGGGCTATTTTTTGCATTTTCTGGAAGATATTGATCATTTTATTAAATGATATGATTTTAAGCCTAATTTTGTATTGTCTTACTTTTCAGATGAAGATGGCGATCTTCCTGTTACAATGGATATTTTGCGGATTTTTGTTAGCTCCGGGTTATTTTCTACATTTTCTGTAAGATATGGATCTTTAGATTAAATGATTTGATTTTTATAGCCAAATTTTGTCCTCTTATTTTTCAGTTGAAGATGACGATCTCCCGACGAACATTTTTGCTGATTTTTCTGAGTTCAGCGCTATTTTCTATATTTTCTTGTAGATAAGGATCTTTATATTAATTGATATGATTATTATTGCCTAATTTTGTCTTCTCTTATTTTTAGGTTGAAGATGGCGATCTTTTTATTAAATGATTTGATTTTTTGGCCTTATTTTGTCTTCTCTTATATTTCAGTTGAAGTTGGCGTTCTCCTGGTTCCATCAGATATTTTTGAGGATTTTTCTGAAATTTGGATTATTTTTCACATATTATGGAAGATATGGATCGTTTTATTAAATGATATCAGAGAAGACAAATATATGCCAAAAATGTCCGTTGAAACTGGGATATTGCCATCTTCAACTAAAGTAGAAGAGAAGACAAAATTCGGAACCAGAAAATCACATCTTCATCTATAAAAATGTCCATCGTAACTAGGATATCGCCATCTTCAACTGATATGATTTTTATATGTCAATTTCTGTGCTTGGTGCTATTTTCTACATTTTATGAAAGATATATATCTTTTTATTAATTGATAAGATTTTTATAGCCTAAATTTGTCTTCTATTATTTTCTAGTTGAGATGGCGATCGTTTTATTAAATGATATGATTTTTAAGCCCAATTTTGTCTTGTGTTATATTCTAGTTGAAAATAGCGATCTCTCGGTTCCAACGGACATTTTTGCGGATTTTTCTGACCACCGGGCTATTTTCCACATTATGGGAAGATATGTTTCATTTTGTTAAATGATATGATTCTTTGGCCTAATTTTGAATTCTCTTATTTTTCAATTGAAGATGGCGATCTCCCGGTTCCAAGGGACATTTTTACAGATTTTTCTGAGCTCGGGGCTATTTTAGACACTTTCTGGAAGATAAGAATCTTTATTTTAGATGAAATGATTTTTATATCCTAACTATTCTTCTCTTATTTTTCAGTTGAAGATGGCGATCTCCTAGTTCCAACGAACATTTTTGCAGATTTTTCTGATCTCCAAGCTATTTTCTACATTTTATTAAAGAAATGGATCTCTTTATTAAATGACAAGACTTTTATAGCCTAATTTTGGCTTCTCATATTTTTCAGTTGAATAGCGATCTCCAGGTTCCAACATACATTTTGTGGGAAGATATGAATCTTTTTATTAAAAGATATTATTTTTTTGCCTAATTTCACCTTCTCTTATTTTAGTTGAAGATGACGATCTCACGGTTCCAACGGACATTTCTGTGTATTTTTCTGAGCACGATGCTATTTTCTACATTTTATGGCAGATATATATCTTTTTATTAAACGAAATGATTCTATGGCCTTATTTTGTCTTCTCTTATTTTTCAGTTGATGATGGCGATTTTCCAGTTCCAACGGACATTTTTTCGGATTTTTCATAACTCCGAGCCATTTTCTGCATTATTTGTTTGATATGAATATTTATATTAAATGATATGATTTTTTATATCCTAATTTCGTCTCGTCACGCCCCGCTTCTCATAATACTTGTGAGCGAGGACGTGAGTGGGTCCGCATAGGCTGAAGTGGTGAAGCTTATGTTGAGTATTGGACTTCTTCTTACTTGGTGTTAATGATGAGCAAACATAAATACTTGTGACTAATCCCCTATTTGCAGTTAATCCATTGCCTAAGCATATCATGAAGATCAATTAGCAATGGATGACACTCAAAGATCATTAAAAGCAAAGGAAGTGGATTGGATGATCAAACATGGTGATTGAAGCTCCTAGAAGACTTCAAGCTCATGCGTTGGATAGAAGAGAGAGTTCTTCAAATGTAATCTTCTTGTTTCTCTTCTAGTATGTATCTTAGAAGTAGAACTATGTTGGAGCGCACACACATCTTCATTTCAGTCTTAGGAAATCATTAGATCAACCTTCCTTAGACTCCAATTCATTTCTATCAAGAATGTGCATGTTATGATCTCAACAGTCGACTGCTGAACAATTTACAGTCGCCTGTCTTAGAACAGTCGACTGTATTTTGTTCTACAGTCGCCTGTTATGCACAAACTTAATTAGTCAATTTTTTGGGCTTCTGAGCTTTAACTCTATCAGGCAACTGCTGTGCATTTCACAGGCGCCTGTCATAGTGACAGTCGACTATGGTTTGTTACTCAGTCGCCTGTCTATCTTCACCCCAAACCAATTCTCAGTTTTGATCAGGCCAGTTGACTAATGTTGTATTTACAGTCGACTGTCCAACTGGCACAGTTGACTGTCAATGTGACTCTCCCTAAAAGGTGATACTCGCAAGTGTACAAGGTCAGTAAATAATATACCCGGTAAGTACGGGATCGTATCCATAGAGACGGAACTAATCTGCAAATTCACACAAATAGTCAGAGCATGTAAAGAATGGTTAAGGGTTCTAACCACCCTTTAAGGGTGAATGATTGTTTGAATAAGTGATTTATCTAAGTACCCTAAAGTTAGTGTAATGTCCTAAGGTTTGGATGCAAGGGAGGATAAGAGTGCGGGTGTTGAGGATATCGGTAAGATTACTCAATTGCTCTGCTAGATGTTGTTAAGTCTATTATTTGTCATTTGTGGCACAATGATTCTTATGGATTGTTGAACAATATGTTACATGAAATGCTGCACTTATTGTTCAACATTTGTGAATATGAGACAATGTGTTCTTATGAAATGTTGAACATTGTGTCATAAGAAATGTTGAACGTGTTGTTCTATCTCTGAGATCTTTTACCGTGGATTTCTTTGTAGCTGTTTGATTTAACGACTGATTGAGGATAAGGCTCGTTGTTATAATTGGAGATAAGGTGTTATCAGATCTATTGAACGGTTTCAGATCTTCTCCTTCAGTACGGATCGGGTGGTTTTCTTTGTTATATTTGCTGAAGCGGTTTGTAGATTGGTAAAAGATATTTGTTCGGGTTCAGATCAGTTTGTCTGCTAAAGATCTCTACTTATCTGATCTATCTCGCCTTGCTGCACTTGGTGTTGTTCGGTAAATCCTCTGTGATTTTACCGGAAGAATTGTTGACTAACAACTTAATAACTTTGTAGAGCGAAGTTAAAAAGTTGGAAGTTGGATTGGAAAGATTATCGCTTCTGAGGAGATCGGCTTTTACGAAGGTGTTCTCCAAATCTCCGGGAGGAGGCTGACGACTACAGAGGTAGGACATCAATGGAGTTGATCTTGGTCAGTATTGCAAGGGGATCTTGCACGCAAGGGGAGCTTGCGCAAATTACTCCACGGGGTTGATTGAGGTCAACCCTTTGCGGTTTGTATTGAGGGGGAGTTTGTTTCCCCTAGTATCAAATAGTATTGGTGATTGTAATTATCATTATTTTAGTGGAGTAATTTGAATTTCTGGGCGGGGCCCCACAGATGTAGGTGTGCGCACCGAACTGCGTTACCAATGACCATGTGTCGTGCTGTGTTGTTTGTTATTATTCTCATGCCTTTACTATTTAGGATGGCGTACTAAACTTCAATTGGTATCAAGGCAGGTCATCCGCATTCTTTGTTTGCCAAAGGGGGTGTGATTCTGTCGTTTGAGTACGTCAACCATGAACACGAAGGAGGGAGCTTCTGTGACTCAGCCTCCGTTGCTCACTGGTACTAATTATACGTATTGGAAATCTCGGATGCATGCATTCATCAAATCGCTTGACGAGAAGGCCTGGGTGGCCACTATCGAAGGCTGGACTCCTCTTACTGTTGATGACAAGAAAGGACATGAATCTCTCAAGCCTGCCCAAGACTGGAGTCTTGAAGAAGAACGTGCGGCACTGGGAAATTCGAAGGCTGTAAATGCAATTTTCACTGCTGTTGATGAAGAACAGTTCAAGTTGATCTCTACTTGCGAAGTTGCGAAGGAAGCATGGGACATCCTCCAAAACATACATGAAGGGACAAGCACTGTAAGAGCATCTAAACTTCAAATTCTGGCTTCTCAGTTTGAAAATCTTAGGATGAACGAAGATGAATCTGTGGCTGAATTCAATGGAAGACTTCGTGATATAGCTAATCAGGCTTTTCAATTGGGAAAGAAGTACTCTCAAAAGAAATTAGTGGAGAAAACTCTAAGATCGTTACCTGAAAAATTTTCAGCCAAAATTGCTGCTATTGAAGAAGTTAGGAATACATCTGATATGAGATTGGATGAATTGATGGGGTCCCTTTAAACCTTTGAGATGAACTTGAAGCAAAATAAAAGGGAGAAAGGAGTGGCTCTAAAGGTGGAAGCTGCTGATGTTTCGCATGAAGGGAATGACACTGATCTTGAAGATGCCATAGCATTGCTGACCAAAAACTTTAGTAAAATGATGAGGAAAATAGGAAGTAGAGGTCAGAACTTCAGAAATGTTAGCAAGGAAGCTCGTCCCAATTTCTCTCCTGCGGGTAGAGGTAACAACCGTCCTATACAGAAGTATGAACCAAAGAGTACAGGCAAGGGAATTCAGTGCAGAGAGTGTGAAGGATTTGGACATATACAAGCCGAATGTGCGAACACCATCAAGAAACAAAAAGGAAAATCTCTGGCAAATTCCTGGAGTGATGAAGAGTCTGAAGGATGTACCGGAGAAGAAGATATTGTCAGCAATTATGTTGCTTTATGGCCATTATGAATGATCAATGTACTGATGAAATCACTAGCAATGTTCGACCTAGTGTGGGCACAATTCGCACCATGTTGGAGGATAAATGTAAGAATGTCAAGAAGAATGTTATAACATTTTGTGCAACATCGGACAATGAATCTATTTCTGATACGGGTGAGGATGAAGAAGTTGACTAAGTTGATATTCGATCTGCATATCAAATCATGTTTGCAAATTGGATAAAGATCTGTGAGATAAACAAGTCCTTGAAGAAAGAAAACACTAGACTAAAAGGTGAAAGGGAAGAGGCTATAACTCAACTAGGAGAGATCAAGCTAGATTTCAGAAATCTAGAGGGACAACTCAGGAGAACACTGCTTAGAGCCGAGAAGGCAGGAGTGTTCTTAACAAATGGAACTCTGGTAAGACTAAGCTTGATGACATTCTAAGCATGGGAAAAGTATCCGAAGATCGTACGGGTGTAGGGTTCAATAGAGGAGGCTATCTTCAGTTAACCAAGGAAGTACGTGGTCGAACTGTCAAGAGTCAGAGCAACAACAGTCACTTCAAGCAAGGGAGTCAAAAGGATTGACACAAAAAGAGTACTACTCGCAGGCACGTGGTCTGTAATTACTGTTAATGCAAAGGTCACACTGAGAGCAGGTGCTTCAGTCGAATGAGACATCAACGTGAAGGAAGAAACACAGGACATCCTGAGAAAATGATCGTAAAGAGATGGGTAAGGAAGTCAAGTATTCACAGCCTAGTTGCCTACACTTCCATGCTCGCCTTCTTGGAAAACACGTGGTATTTCGACAGCGGATGTTCTCGACATATGACAGGAAGTCGGGGTCTTCTTTCAGAGTACACTACAGGCAATAAAGGACACGTTACTTTTGGTGATGGCCAGAGAAGCAAAGTCATTGGGAAGGGAGAGCTGAAGATGACTGAATCTGTTACTCTGAAGGATTTCATGCATGTTCAAGACCTAACGGCAAACTTGATTAGTATAAGTCAATTATGCGACCAAGGGTTGTTTGTTCAGTTCACTAAAGATGAGTGTGTTGTACTGAATAAAGCTGGAGTTAACATTCTTACTGGGAAACGATCGGCTGACAACTGCTATTTGCTTCAGGAAGCTAACAGCTGCCTCACTGCCAGTGTTGAAGTCTCCGAACAGTGGCATCAAAAACTTGGTCACGTAAACTACAAAACCTTGATCAAAATTACCAGGGTCGGAGCTGTTCGTGGGATACCTGTCTTGTCCAAGAAAATAGAAGGGGTCTGCGGTCCTTGCCAGCTGGGAAAACAGAAGAGAACTAGTCATAAACAACTTCAGACCATCACCACCTCTAGGAATATGGAGCTGCTGCACATGGATATGATAGGACCCACAACGGAAGTCAGCATGGGAGGTAAGAAGTACATTTTTGTTTGTGTTGATGACTTCTCTCGTTTCACTTGGGTAGATTTTCTCAAAGAAAAGTCTGATGCTTTTAATGCCTTCAAGAAGCTCTGCACCCGTCTTCAGACTGAGAGAGGAGTTACTATTGGAAAAATTATACGAATTCACAGTGATCATGGTAAGGAATTTGAAAATCACTTGTTTGCTGATTTCTGTGAGGCAGAGGGAATACGACATGAGTTTTCTCGCCTAAGACTCCTCAACAAAATGGAATTGTTGAAAGGAAGAATCGCACTCTACAGGAGATGGCACGCGTGATGTTGAATGCCAGGAAAGTCAGTACTAAATGGTGGGCCGAAGCGATCAACACTGCTTGCTACACCATAAATAGAGTGTATCTGAGACCCAGAACGGAGAAAACTCCCTATGAGATCTGGAAAGGTAAAAAACCAAATGTCTCTTACTTGCATGTTTTTGGTAGTAAGTGTTACATTTTGCAGGATCGAACTTCTAAGGGAAAGTTCGATGCTAAGAGTGATAAAGGGACATTTCTCGGATATTCTATTACGAGTCGGGCTTTCAGGGTTCTGAACCATCGCACTGATGTTTTGATGGAGTCTATAAATGTTGTCGCTGATGATTTCGAGCAGGGTGAAGTTGCTATTCATGAGGGGCCTGGTTCTCAAGGAGAGATTAATGAAGAGAATGAAAATGTTAAACAAAATGTTACAACATTTGATTCAACATCTGAGAGTACCGGTCAGAATGGTACTTCTCAGGGAACTGCATCTGTTGGAGAATCTCAATCAGATGAAAATGAAGCTCATTCCTCGCGTGGGATTACAAAAGTTATTCGAAATCATCCTCCTGAACTTGTCATTGGGAATGTTGAAGATGGTCTTCGCACTAGAGGCACTAGTCAGGTAAATTATCGTGATCTTGCTGGATATATCTGTTTTTTATCTAGTATTGAACCCAAGAATGTTAAAGAAGCATTACTCGATGATTTCTGGGTGATGGCGATGCAAGAGGAGCTGAATCAATTTCAGCGTAATGACGTGTGGAGTCTTGTTGAGAGACCAAAAGGGATGAATGTCATTGGAACTAAGTGGATTTTCAAAAACAAAACGGATGAAAAAGGGAACGTCACACGTAACAAAGCTCGACTGGTAGCTCAGGGATACACACAGATCGAGGGAATTGATTTTGACGAAACCTTTGCTCCAGTGGCCCGCTTGGAATCTATTAGGTTACTTCTCGCCATGGCATGTAGTTTCAATTTCAAGCTTCATCAGATGGACGTGAAAAGTGCCTTTCTAAATGGGATTTTAAATGAGGAGGTATATGTTGAACAGCCAAAGGGATTTGAAGACCCATTCTTGCCTAGCCATGTTTATCGTTTGAAGAAAGCTCTTTATGGACTCAAGCAAGCTCCTAGAGATTGGTGTGAGAGACTGACCAGATACCTTCTTAAAAAGGGTTATGAGCGAGGGGGAGCAGACAAGACGTTGTTCGTTCAGAGAACCAGATCTGCAATCATAGTTGCACAGATCTATGTTGATGACATAGTTTTTGGGTCTACTTCATCACAACTGGTTCGTGAATTTATCCAACTTATGCAAAGAGAGTTTGAAATGAGTATGGTCGGTGAGTTACATATGTTTCTTGGACTTCAAGTTAAACAATCTAGCGATGGCTTGTTTATATCTCAGAGTAAGTATGCTAAGAATTTTGTTAAACGGTTCGGTCTTGAGAAAGCCCGTCAAGCTCGCACTCCTATGGGTACTACTGAAAAGCTCTCGAAGGATGATGGTGGCAAACAAGTAGTGGTTACTTTGTACTGGAGCATGATGGGAAGCCTATTGTATTTGACAGCGAGTAGACCTGACATCAGTTTCAGTGTTGGGGTGTGTGCACGTTATCAAGCCTGTCCTAAGGAATCTCATATCACGGCTGTTAAACGTATAATCAGGTATATAAGTGGGACAGCTGATTATGGTATTTGGTACTCCAAAGATACCAACACTCTTTTATCAGGGTATAGTGATGCTGATTGGGCAGGTAATGCTGATGATAGGAAGAGTACTACAGGAGGGTGTTTTTACGTCGGAAACAACTTAGTCTCCTGGTATAGTAAAAAGCAGAATTCGATTTCGTTGTCAACAGCTGAGGCAGAATATATTGCGGCAGGGAGCTGTTGTACTTAACTCCTGTGGATGAAACAAATGCTGACAGATTATGGCACTAATCAAGATGTCTTGACCATTTTGTGTGACAACCAGAGTGCTATAAACATTTCCAAGAATCCTGTTCAACACCCAAGGACCAAATATATTGACATTCGACATCATTTCATAAGAGAGCTGGTTGAAAAGAAGATTCTCGTCATGGAATATATAGATACTACCAGTCAGTTGGCTGACATTTTTACAAAACCTTTGGATTCATGCAGGTTTGATGAGTTACGACAAGCTCTTGGGCTGTGTCGTATCTAATGTTGGACTTATTGTTGCACATAATGTTGGACACAATGTTGTACATTATGTTGCAACTTTGAAAGGGGTCTTGGTACGTTTTGTAATTTTTGTCTGGCAGTATATTCTCTTCCCTCGGCATTTATATCTCTATTTCGGTTTTCTTTATGGTCATCATCTCATTTGATCATTTCAAAAAAAAAGGAGAGCGGTTCTCAGGTAAACTAGGGTTCTTGATTCTTGTTTCTTCGTCAAAGGATTTCTTGTCACTCTTGCAAAAATGGGTCGTGCTCGAAATGAAAAACCCTCCTCAAATCCTCGTCGTTCTACCCGTCATGCTGCATCGTCTCAGCAGGTTCACACCGTGTCTTCATCCCCTCGTTTCAAACGGAAAGGAGTTATTCCTCGCGCTTCTAGGGCATCATCTGCTGGTATTTCATCTACTTCCTCATCTCCATTGTCGTCTGTCTACATGCAACCTGGTTCTCGTTCGAATTTGGCAATGGTACCTTTTCCCCCAATTATTCTTGATTCTTGCTCTCGGATTACGTCTCCAATGTCACCCTCTGAAGAAGACGAATCGTTTCCTCACCCTGTTACTGTGGAAGATTGGTTTTGGTATCTTCGCCGAACGGATCGCAAATTGAATATTTCCTGGTTGGATTTGTCAAAAACGAGTTTTGGTTCTGTCTCTCTTAAAGATGTGAATGGAAAATTTATTAGTGTGAGAGTTCCTTTTGATGATATGGTTGTGCTCAAGTCTTGGAACCCACCTGAGTCCTCTGTAAAAATTTCAGAGATTGTAGTGTTGGATGATTCTGACTTTGAGCATCCCTTGACTGGAGATGATGGTCTGGATATTGGTAGAGGAGATGATGGTCCTAGTAGTGACATCAATGATGGTACTGATGGTCTAAATATTGGTGAAGGATCATCTTATCATGCTGCTCCTGATTCTGCTCTAAATGCTGATTGTCATAGTGACATGAGTATTTCTGATACGGATGATGCTGGGGTATCGGATCCTCAGGATGTTTCTCACAATGTTTTACACTCTACGGATGAGAGTGTTGTTTCTTTGTGTCCTGAAGGAAGGAAGGATGGAGTTGTTACAGATTTAGAAACAAATGCATCTATTGCTGATGATGAGATTATCCCTGTAATGGTTTCCTCTGATCAGGTTGAGGAGAGTGTTCCTCCTGCTGAGGAAACCACGTCTCTGGGTGAAAATGTCGGACCTTTTCCGAATGTTGGAACTAATGTCGAAACATCTGCTTGTGCTCAAGAAGAGGATCCTAAGTTGAATGATGATCCCAGTGTGGATCCCCTTGTTTTTCATCTTCGCAGATCTAGATCTGGGTCCCTCAAGCGCAAAGCTTCCTCCAGATCTTGCAGGATTTCCCCTCCCAAGATTCTCAAGAAATCTGGTGGTTCTAGTTCTGTCTCTCCTTCTGCTGGGTCTGCAACTGAGGCTTTATCCTATCAATTTTTTGACAAGTCGTACCAGAATCGATGGGATGTCTACTCTAAGCGATCCATTTTTGGTGAAAAGTCTGTTGCTTTCTCTTCTTTTAAACAGACCCATTTCTTAGTCTTTCTCAAGGACATTGATCTCCTCCAATCAGCAAGCTGCTTTTAGACTTTTTATCCTGTTCTGGTCTGAGAATTCTAATGTAACCTTTTCAAGTCTTCTACGGATTCCTCTTCCGAATGGGGCTTCAGGGCGTTTATTCGGGGCAAGATTGTTCCGTTCTCCCATGCTATCATCAACAAACTCCTTAAGTGGCCGTGCAATCAAAACCTCCCTTTGTATGGAGCTTCTGTTGGTGAAGACTATGATTTATTCATCCAGACGATCACAGGTGGACAATATACGTGTTGGCCGAAGACGTTTTCATTTCCTTCATCTGCACTAACTGCTAAGTACTTCTTGCTATATCGCATTGCCACCCGAAATTGGTTGCCAACTTCCAACATGTCTATTGTCACCAAGGCTATGTGCAAACTACTGTTTGCTGCCGGGACTAAGAAATCTTTCAATCTGGGTCGACTTATTTTTGATTCCATCCTTTCTCTATCAGAGTCGTCTGCACCCAATACTGCACTGCCCCATGCTTCTCTCATTTCCATGATACTTTTCTCACAAGGAGTTGTTCCTGAGTCTTCTGAGCTTCCCGTGTCTTGTGATTTGATCAGCTTCACGACCAAGTCCGTTGCCGGCAAAATTGACGATTTATCTGTCCTCTCTCATGTGCCCTCGATGCCGTCTTCATCTACCTCTCCTCACTCTGCCTCTAAACCTGCCAGCAAAAGGACTTCTTCATCAAAAGCTTCTGTACAGGATCTACTGGATGACTTATTGGTGCTTCAGAGGGCGGTCAAATCTGTCGATGATCAGCTGGATATGCTTGAAAGTCAGCGAGTTCTTCTTCAAGCTCAGAAGGTTTTTCTCCAGGATAGGATTGCTCAGCTTCAAGCTAAGGTGTCTCCTGACAAGGTATGATCTTTGACTTTTGGTGTCACAAAGGGGGAGATGAGTGCATTTACTCTGGTGAGATGCTGTGGTGTGAATGGTGTATTCTGAAGATCTGAAACTTCTTGCACATCTTGGAGGGAGTATTTTTTGTTGTATGATCTCCTGAAGTACTGTGGTCTCTGATGTTCTTTTTAATATCTGGTACGTCTATATCTCTTCTGTCGGTTTTATGCATATGGTGGTATATATGGTGGTTTTATGCATATGGTGATATATATGGTGATATCAGATCTTATTCGTTTTGATTGTGCCACTAAAAGCCAAAGGGGGAGATTGTTAAGTCTATTATTTGTCATTTGTGGCACAATGATTCTTATGGATTGTTGAACAATATGTTACATGAAATGTTGCACTTATTGTTCAACATTTGTGAATATGAGACAATGTGTTCTTATGAAATGTTGAACATTGTGTCATAAGAAATATTGAACGTGATGTTCTATCTCTGAGATCTGTTACCGTGGATTTCTTTGTAGCTGTTTGATTTAACGACTGATTAAGGATAAGGCTCGTTGTTATAATTGGAGATAAGGTGTTATCAGATCTATTGAACGGTTTCAGATCTTCTCCTTCAGTACGGATCGGGTGGGTTTCTTTGTTATACTTGCTGAAGCGGTTTGTAGATTGGTAAGAGATATTTGTTCGGGTTCAAATCAGTTTGTCTGCTAAAGATCTCTACTTATCTGATCTATCTCGCCTTGCTGCACTTGGTGTTGTTTGGTAAATCCTCTGTGATTTTACCGGAAGAATTGTTGACTAACAACTTAACAACTTTGTAGAGCGAAGTTAAAAAGTTGGAAGTTGGATTGGAAAGATTATCGCTTCTGAGGAGATCGGCTTTTGCGAAGGTGTTCTCCAAAGCTCCGGGAGGAGGCTGACGACTACAGAGGTAGGGGATCAAGGGAGTTGATCTTGGTCAGTATTGCAAGGGGATCTTGCACGCAAGGGGAGCTTGCGCAAATTACTCCACGGGGTTGATTGAGGTCAACCCTTTGCGGTTTGTATTGAAGGGGAGTTTGTTTCCCCTAGTATCAAATAGTATTGGTGATTGTAATTATCATTATTTTAGTGGAGTAATTTGAATTTCTGGGCGGGGCCCCGCAGATGTAGGTGTGCGCACCGAACTGTGTTACCAATGACCATGTGTCGTGCTGTGTTGTTTGTTATTATTCTTGTGCCTTTACTATTTAGGATGGCGTACTAAACTTCAGATGTTAATTCCATGATAACTCGATCACTGATCCACGTCAAGGTATAAGGATCGGGAAATAAATCAAGTAAGCACATATGGGGTGAACCAAAGTTAATTGCTAATTTGGTTCTTCTCGGAATTAAAGCTCATGAATCACATCCACACCCATTTCAAGGTATGTGAGAGTAGTGCATATGGGTTGTGTTGCGCTTCGCCCAACCACCATTCTACGGACCCTTTCGGGTAATGCACGATTCAATAAACGGGTTACAACCCAATTAACAATCTGGGTTATCGAGTGAATTAAACTTCTAAATTACGAAATATGGATTGAAGGGGTCTCGCATTCATTTCAAGATATGCAATACCCATTGGATACATAGATGCAACAATTACGAAGCACCACCGTTCTGCGGTTCCTCCATGGATAGTATCTAATCCAATTAATCATGAGTTTAATTCACCCAAACAACATGGATTAACAATGGGTGCTGGAAATTAACATTAGCAGGGCAATCAAAACATCCTACATCAATCCAAAACACCCACACAATGAATCTAGCCTAGCATATCAAGAATAGAATCAACATTCATAAAAATAGACATAGTTCAATGCAAGGAATCAAAGCAAATGTGTATTAGAAAGAGGGTTGGAGATTTGTCACCAAATACAAGCTTCTTCAATCAGCAATCAATCTCAGTAATAGTAAAAACGAACTCAGAAAGCTCAAAACTCTCCAAAACCTTAATCCCCTTCTTAAGGAAGAAGATGACCTACAAATAGCAAAAGATTAAGTTCTATCCCGTTCTCCCCTCATTACATCTGAATAGTAGTGTTTTATACCCCCGAGGGGTTACATCTCATCCATCCAAATCATCATCCAACGATTCACAGCAACTGGAGAGAAATCGGGTTAAAAACCCGTTTCTCGCAACCCAGACTGCAAGCGAAGATCCCCGATCAGTCGACTGTCGAACAAACGACAGTCGATTGATGTGAAGATGACTGTCTCGCTACCAAAGGGCGACAGTCGACTGTCTTTAAAACACACAGTCACCTGTATGATTCACATGCGACTGTCTTTTGTTCTTCAGTCGCCTACTGAAGAAATGTCAAAATAACAGAGAGTTGGCTCTTTTTGCTCCTTCAGGAATATGAAATATCAGTCGACTGATGCGAAGATGACAGGCGACTGTCGTTGGGTTTCATCTTCTCCAGCTTCAGTTCTTTAAAGGCAGGCGACTGCCGTTATTTGGGCAGTCGACTGTTGTGTTGCCCAGGCGACTGTCGTTCCATCTACATGCGTCTGTTTTGTACTCCTCCTCTTGAGTTGATTTAGTCCCTTTCGGGACACCTGAAAAATCTAGAAAAATCCCTATAAATATAAAGACATTTATAATGTTTTGGAAAGTGAAATTGTGCCAGAATAAAATCATACACACACAAATGATGAATTAGCATAAATGTAGTTTAGAGAGCATGATTCCATGTGGATTATATGCACAAGAGGAGATGATTATGAGGTCAAAATATGCAATATTTATTCATAATCACACCCCCCAACTAGCGTTTTGATAGTCCCTAGCAAAATAAGTGACCAATCCCAAAATACAATGTTGACTCCATCCATGGATTATTGGCAATACTAAAGGGTGTTAAAATCATATATATATGTGGGCAAATTTCTCAAGTCTATACACTCTTCCCTAAGACTATAATCTCATTCCTCTTACACATTTCACCATCCACACCGAAGCTTAGTATACCCCTTAATATGTCGCAATCTCATGATGTGAGATCCTTAGAAACTCTCGAGCTTATGGGATATAACACTTACTCCTTCGAAAGATCATGGAGATGAGTTGTGATTCAAATTTCATGCATTTACTCAAATTTCATGGCAATTTTTGCCTTATTCAAAGTACCATGGCAA
>CM061141.1:169315321-169364519 GCA_030789695.1 Scilla litardierei
GGACATTTTGCGGAATTTTCTGTTCTCGGGGGTATTTTCTACATTTTCTGGAATATTTGTATCTTTTTATTAAATGATATGATTTTTTGGACTAATTTTGTCTTCTCATATTTTTTCGTTAAAAATGGTGATCTCTTGGTTTTAACAGATATTTTTGCGGATTTTTCTGAACTCCATGTAATTTTCTACATTTATTGAAAGATATGAATCTGTATATTAAATGATATGATTTTATAGCCGATTTTTGTCTTCCCTTATTTTTAAGTTAAAGATGGCGATCTCCCGGTTCCAATGGAAATTACTGCTCATTTTTCTGATCTCGGGGCTATTTTCTATATTTTCTGGAAGATATGGATCTTTATAGTAATTGATATGATTTTTGTTGCCTAATTATGTATTCTCTTATTTTCCAATTGATGATGTCGATCTTTTTATTAAATGATATGATTATTTTCCAATTGATGATGTCGATCTTTTTATTAAATGATATGATTTTTTGGCCTTATTTTGTCTTCAATTATATTTCGGTCGAAGATGGCGATCTTCCGATTCCAACGGACCTTTTGCGGATTTTTCTGAAAATTCGGACTATTTTTCACATATTTTGGAAGATATGGATCGTTTTATTAAATGATATCAGAGAAGAAAAAAAAATTAGGCTAAAATGTCCGCTGAAACCGTAAAATCGCCATATTCAACTGAAATATAAGAGAACACAAAATTCGAAACCGGGAAATTGCCATCTTCATATATAAAAATATTCGGTGTAACCAGGTGTTACGCCTATTTGACCGAGACCCCAAAAGACACGAGCCCAGGAGCCCGACTACTGGTCGAAGGCCCACCTGCATCCTCAAGCCCATTCAACAAAGGCCCTGTAAGGGATCTTCTCGAATGTCGATCCGACCCGGCCCCGATAACCCGCTGGACACTCACCCACTCCTGCGAAAACCGTTCCCCCGAACGCGCGACCACTAAATGGCGGTAATGGGGAGGTGCTGGAATGGCGAAGAGAGCGGCGGCGAGGGGGCGGATTGATGGGGCACGATCGAGGGCGGGCGTGGGACGTGGGCCAGAGACAATCACGCAGGGAGCTCTACAAAAGGGCTCGGGGGACGACGAAGAAAAGGACCGCATCTCAGGTAACAAAACCTAAGGTACTCCATCAACGACCTAGTTCCCCCAATTCATCTCCTTCCTCCCACGCTCGCGCCGAGAGACGCCGTTACGATCTCCTCACGAGTCGAACCGTCTCCGCCGGGTCTCCTTTCTCAGATCACTATCTGACTTAGGCATCAGAGGGGATTTGGCCGGAACCAAGGTCCGGCCCCCTGACGAGCGTTCTCGTCTGCGCATGTGGACAGCTGATCAACGGGCCGAGGCTACCCCTCGCCCCTCTCCGACCACTCGATCGACTAGATAGTGAGGCTTCCCATCACCGTCAGCCTGCCGAGGCCGAGCACGCCCTACCAAGGCCGAGCGTCTTAGTCGGGTCCGAGACTCCCCCTCGCCGCCCGTCAGCCGTGCATCTACTCGGGCGACTGAGGCTACCCCTCGTCCCCCTTCCAGCCGAGGCCGAACACGTCTATCCGAGGCCGAGCGTCTCAACCAGGGCCGAGGCTTCCCCTCGCCCCTTCTGCACCAATTCGAAGCCCCCCCAAGGGACCCAAAGCGGGCCCCTTGACCACGTTGACCGGGTTCTCCACGGTCAACGCTTTGTAGTGAGAAAACACTCTGAAACATCTGGCGCCGTCTGTGGGAACCTGAAAATCATCCCACAAAGCAGAAAACCACACCAACAATGGCACGAGCCAGCAACGGAAGGAAGCGCATGCCCCCTGTTTCAGAGTGTTTTCTCACTACAAAGCGTTGACCGTGGAGAACCCGGTCAACGTGGTCAAGGGGCCCGCTTTGGGTCCCTTGGGGGGCTTCGAATTAGTGCAGAAGGGGCGAGGGGAAGCCTCGGCCCTGGTTGAGACGCTCGGCCTCGGATAGACGTGCTCGGCCTCGGCTGGAAGGGGGACGAGGGGTAGCCTCAGTCGCCCGGGTAGATGCACGGCTGACGGGCGGCGAGGGGGAGTCTCGGACCCGACTAAGACGCTCGGCCTCGGTAGGGCGTGCTCGGCCTCGGCAGGCTGACGGTGAGGGGAAGCCTCACTATCCAGTCGATCGAGTGGTCGGAGAGGGGCGAGGGGTAGCCTCGGCCCGTTGATCAGCTGTCCACCTGCGCAGACGAGAACGCTCGTCAGGGGGCCGGACCTTGGTTCCGGCCAAATCCCCTCCGATGCCTAAGTCAGATAGTGATCTGAGAAAGGAGACCCGGCGGAGACGGTTCGACTCGTGAGGAGATCGTAACGGCGTCTCTCGGCGCGAGCGTGGGAGGAAGGAGATGAATTGGGGGAACTAGGTCGTTGATGGAGTACCTTAGGTTTTGTTACCTGAGATGCGGTCCTTTTCTTCGTCGTCTTCCTAGCCCTTTTGTAGAGCTCCCAGCGTGATTGCCTCTGGCCCACGTCCCACGCCCGCCATCGATCGTGCCCCATCAGTCCCCCCTTGCCGCCGCCCTCTCCACCATGCCAGCACCTCCCCATTATCGCTATTTAGTGGTCGCGCGTCCGGGGGAGTGGTTTTCGCAGGAGTGGGCGAGTGTCCAGCAGGTTATTGGGGCCGGGTCGGATCGACGTTCGAGAAGGTCCCTTATAGGGCCTTTGCAGAATGGGCTTTTGACCAGTGGTCGGGCCCCTGGGCTCGTGTCTTTTGGGTCTCGGTCAAATAGGCGTAACAATTGCCCCCATCGGTCGGGTTGACCGGCCTCGGCCGGTCCAGCTCGGCCGATGTGACTTCTGCCGATTTTGACAAGCTCTCCAGTCGATGCCGACTCATTTGTTAGTCGTCATCATGAGTTGGCCCGTTCGATGTTTTTAAGGCGCGGGTTCCGAAGCGCCGTCGGCCTTCGGATGTCGCCACGTGTAGCGGCAAGCTTATCCCTGCCACTCGCGGAGTCGTCTTAAGTGGAGAAGCCGAGGGATTCGTGAGCCGCCATCCCGTCGTCTTTCTTCTTTGCGCTGATCCCCCTTCTGTCTGAGCTCTGCCCCATGTCGTCTTCCTCTGCTACGGGTTCGGTCCAGTCGGAGCGCGATGCGGCTCCAGGTCTGGCGGGTGGCACTCCTTCGGCGATTAGTCAGCATGGGGATGATCATTCAGGGGTTCCTTCTGAGGTCTTGGCGTGGCCTTCGTCGATCTGTGCCACCGCCATCGGGAGCATGCGCTCCTCCTACCTGCTTCCGCCCTACTCGGCTCGTGCCCCTGGGGCTGACGAGCGGATCTGCTCTCCTGGTCCCCATAAGGTCAGAATATATGAGAAGTGCTTTCACTTTGGGCTCCGTTTCCCGCTTCATCCTTTTATCGTGGAGTTCCTTCAGGCCCACAATGTGTGCTTGTGTCAATTCTGTCCCAACGCCGTCGGGATCCTCGTTGGGTTCGTTGTCGTCTGCATTCTGAAGGGTGTGGTGTCCTCTCTCCGCCTCTTTGCCCAGTTCTACCGCCTGAGCCTCCACCAATCGGGGGTGTGGATCTACATCAGCGCCCGCCCGAAGATGTCCCTGGTGCTGGGGTTGCCGAGCTCTCTGAAACGCTGGAAGGGGGAATACGTGTTCGTCACATTCCCCTCGAGTGTACACTTCCCGGCTCGGTGGGTGGCGGCCGGTGCCGTTGTTCTTAATCTGGGTGAGCCGACGGTCGCTGAGCAGCAGACGGCGAGGGATATGTTGGCAATTCCTCCGAGGGAGCGCTCGATCGACTTCCTCTTTAGTGACCACAATTTGCGTAAGACGGTGTGGCCCCTAGGTAAGCTGCTCCAAACGTTCGCCCCTCGAGGTCGCCCAGGTTCTGCTCTGTCTCTCATTTATTCTTTGAGTGCAGGTGGGTTCCCTCTCGGTCCTTCTCCTGCCAGCGCTCTCGCGCAGGCCCCAAACCCGGATCCGCGCAGAAGGGATCATGTGTTGGCGGTCTGGAAGAAGCAGCGGGTTGTGACCGCGTCCGGAGGCTCGAAGCGAAAGAAGATGTCGTCTCCCTCTCTCCCCCTGCAGGGGTCTCCCAAGAGGCTCCGTGAGGGGGTCGAGGGGGTCGACGTCCAGCCGACTGCTGACCGACCTCATCCTGCTCCCGTTGAGGTTGCTTGGCCGTGGGCCGGCCCTTCACCTCTTCCGGACGGCTCTCTCCCTGATGCGTACAGTCGGTATCTTGGGGCGTTCCGCTCCGCTCCTGGCGAGTTCCCTTCGTCAGGGGAGGGTCTTCTTTGTCCACGCTTTCCAGTGGGTGAGAAGGAGTCGGTGTTCTCGAGCCGTGGAGCCACCGCTCGAGTGGCCGAGAACTGTTGTCTCCCTCCCGACCAGGCGGTGTTGGACGGAGTCAGAGGTGATTGCTTGGCTACCTTTGTGATCCAGGCTGGTCAACAGGTAGTGTGTCTCTGCTTGTCCCCCCGTTCTCCAGCTGCTTTTGCCATCTTACCTTCGTTGCTTTGGCTCAGTTGTCCTCGGTGGGCCTCTCGATGAGGCGCCAATTCGCGGCTCTTCCCAAAGCCAAATCCGTGGCTGGGCTAGGCCCTGATGTCCCTGACGAGGGGGAGGAGGAAGCTGGTCAGTTGGAGGAAGCGCGGGTCCAATCCCTGGACTCCCGCATAACTGAGCTTTCCTCTGCCCTGGAGGTGGCGGATCGTGAGAGAGCCGTGGCTCTGGCCGCGAAGTCAGAGGCCGAGACGCGGCTCGCCTCTCTTTTAAAAGACGTCGACGCGTCTGGAGGAGTCAAGCAGACCCCCGGCCCGGCTGCTGCCTCCGAAGCCTCGGAGCTCTCCGATCGTCTGGATGCGGCGGAGGAGCTGGCGAGGGCCCTTGCAGCCCAACTAGGAGAGAAATCCCGGGAGATCGAGAAGGAGAGGGCGGAGCACCAACGCCAGGTCGAGACCCTAGAGGCCCGGCTGCGTGGGCTCGAGGAGGTGGATCCTGCCCGGATCGCTCAGGATGCCGTGGCGGAGTATGCCACCTCCTTTGTGGAGACCGCCTTATCGGAGGCGTACGAGAAGGGCTTCGCCCGGTGCCAGTCCGAGATCCAAGAGAAGTTCCCGCTCTCGGGGATCAACTTCGAGAAACTTCGGATGCACTCTGATGCCGAACGGAGTGAGGGGGGAGACCCTAGTGAGCTGCCAGCCTGTGGCTCCCCCGGTGCCCCCGGAGAAAAATGAGGGAGGGGAATGCCCCTCGACCTCTTCGTGTATCCTTCTGTATACCTTTTTGCTTTATCTGGAAGGGAATGAATTCAAAACAAATTTATTTCATAGGAAACGATACATCTATTGAAAGTACTTGCGTAAATGTTCCGCATTCCAAGTGTGAGTGAGAACTCTCCCTTCCATGTCGGCTAGTCGGTAGGCTGCGGGTCCGAGGACCTCGACGACTTTGTAAGGTCCCTCCCATCTAGCCGCGAGCTTCCCTTTGCGAGCGGTATCGGTGGTGAAGCCCGCTTTCCGGAGGACCAGGTCCCCGAGGTGGAAGCTTCTCCCCCGCACCCGAGCGTTGTAGTATCGGGCCACCTTCTGCTTTTGGCGGACGATGGTGGCCAGTGACTGCTCCCGTCGCTCGTCGAGGAGCTCCAGGCTGAGCCCTAGGCCCTGCGAGTTCCGGTCTTCGTCAAAGTATTTGAGGCGAAGAGATTCTTCACCCAATTCGACCGGTACCACCGCCTCGGCCCCGTAGGTGAGCATGAAGGGGGTCTCGCCAGTAGCCTCCTTGTGGGTTGTCCGGTATGACCAGAGTATCCCGGGGAGCTCTTCCGGCCAGTTCCCTTCGGTGTCCTTCACTTTCTTCCGGAGGGGCTCTATGATGCACTTGTTGGCCGCTTCTGCCATCCCGTTGGTTTGGGGGTGTGCTACCGAGGCAAAGAGGAGCTTGATTCCCCATTCCTCGCAAAAATCTTTAAACCCTGCTGAATCGAACTGCTTCCCGTTGTCTGTGACGATGGCCCGTGGCACTCCGAATCGGGAGATGATGGAATTCCACACGAAGCTTTTCGCTTTCTTCCACGTGATGGTTGCCAACGGCTCGGCCTCGATCCACTTGGTGAAGTAGTCCACTGCCACGATCAGGTGCTTCCGCTGCCCTCGTCCTGGCTTGAACGGTCCGAGGATGTCGAGCCCCCATTTCGCAAAGGGGAGGGGGCTCACGATGGGGATGAGCTCTGACGGAGGAGTCGAGATGTGGTGGGCGTACCTCTGGCATTCTTGGCATTTCTGGACGTAGCTTGTAGCATCTTTGGCCAAGGTCGGCCAGTAGTACCCCTGCCTTAAGATCTTCTGCGCGACTATCTTGCCCCCGTGGTGATTCCCGCAGATCCCGTCGTGAACCTCCTGTAGGACGTAGTCAGCTTCTTGCGGTCCGATGCACTTCAGGTATGGGAGGACGTCCGTCTTGGTCCAGCGTCTCCGGTAGAGCGTCCCCTCATGGATCACGTATCGGAGTGCTTTTCTCTCCAGGGTTCGGCGTTCATCCCCATCGGCCGGCACCTCTCCGTGGGTGAGGTATCGGATGATCGGGTCCATCCAGGTGGGCTCTTGGTCGATCGCCATCACCTCGTGCTCCATCGTGCTGGGGGACGGCAGGTTCTCTACGTAGATGGTGCGGCCCAGCTCCTTTGGTGAGGACGAGGCCAGTTTTGACAACGCGTCGGCCCGCGCATTCTCTAATCGTGGGAGGTGTAAGACCTCCACGTCCTTGAATTTGGACATCGCCGCCCTGGCGACTGGGAGATATCTCTGTATCGCCTCCTCCCGTGCCTCGTAACTCCCTAAGAGTTGGTTGACAACGAGCTTCGAGTCGCTGAGGAGGCGGACGGACTCGGCCCCGAGCTCCAGGGCCAGCCTCAGGCCGTTGATCACAGCTTCGTATTCCGCCACGTTGTTCGTGGCCGGGAACTCGAACCGCAACGCGTATTCCACGACGTTCCCCTCCGGAGATCGGATCGCAATCCCGGCCCCGCCTCCTGACTGCGTGGCCGACCCGGCCACATGAACTATCCACGCTCCTGGATCCTCTGGCTGAAAGTGGTCAGCCGAAAGAAAGGACAAGGGTTGAGCAGTTACCGTCCCTGTGCCTTCTCCCTCTGGGGGTCCATTTCCTTCCGTCGTGCATTCGACGATGAAGTCGGCTAGGGCCTGTCCCTTGATGGCCGTGCGCGGTTTGAATCGGAGGTCGAACTCGCTCAGTTCCACTCCCCAGTTTAGCATCCTTCCCATTCGATCGAATCTCTTGAGGTTCTGTTCCAGCTGTGAGTCGGTCAGGATCAGTATGGTGTGGGCCTGGAAATAGGGTCGGAGCCTTCGTGCTGAGAGGACGAGGGCGTACACCAGTTTCTCCATGGGCGAGTATCGCACCTCCGCCCCCTTCAAGATCCGGCTCGTGTAATATACCGGCCGTTGCACCCCGCCGTCCTCCCGGATCAGCACCGAACTCACAGCTTCCTCCGCGCACGCCAGGTAAAGGCTCAGCGACTCCTCTTCCCGGGGTTTGGACAGGAGAGGGGGGCTGCGGAGATACTCTTTGAGGTCACCGAACGCCCGGGAGCAGTCTCCGTCCCAGAGTATCATCTTCCTATTGTTCGGAGGTTCCGCGATTGCTTTCCTCAGGACCTTGAAGAAGGGAAGCGATCTTTCCGCTGATTTGGAAAGGAATCGCCCCAGGGCTGCGATGCGCCCGTTCAGCCTCTGTAGCTCCTTGATCGTCGTCGGCTCACGCATGTTGACCAGCGCCTCGATCTTGTCGGGATTAGCTTCAATACCACGATTAGTTATCATAAATCCCAAGAATTTGCCAGATCTTACCCCGAACGTGCATTTCGCGGGGTTGAGCCGAATGTGGTGTCGCCGTAACCGCTCGAAGGTCTCCCGCAAGTCGGCGATGTGGTCTTCCGGTCGCCTTGACTTGACGAGCATGTCGTCGACGTAGACTTCTAGGTTCCTCCCGATCTGGGAGCTGAACACCTTGTTGACCATTCTCTGGTAGGTGGCCCCCGCGTTCTTCAAGCCAAAGGGCATCTTCTTGTAGCAGTAGGTTCCCCGGTCCGTCGTGAAGGCTGTCATCTCTTCGTCCCGGGGGTCCATCTGGACTTGATTGTACCCGGAGTAAGCGTCCATGAAGCTTAGCATCTCGTATCCCGAGGCGTTGTCCACCAGGTGGTCGATGCGCGGCAGGGGGTAGCTGTCCTTGGGGCAGGCCTTGTTGAGGTCACTGAAGTCCACGCACATTCGCCACTTCCCGTTGGGTTTTTTGACCATCACCACGTTCGACAGCCACTCCAGGTACCAGACTTCTCGTATGAAGCCGGCATTGAGGAGACGCTCCACTTCCTCGGAGGCTGCCTTCATCTTCTCGCCGCCCAGGTTACGCTTCTTCTGCCTAACCGGTTTGAAGTTGGGGTCGGCGTTGATCTGGTGGACGATCACCTGGGGGTCCACGCCGGGCATGTCTTCAGGTGACCAGGCGAAGATGTCCAGGTTCGCCTCCAGGCATTCGATCAGCTGATCCCTCTGGTCCGGGCTCAGCCCTCTCCCGATCGAGACGAACCGGCCCTCGATGTCCGTGACCGGGATTTGCTCCTGCTCCTCCGCAGGGGTGGGCCTAGGCCCACTCCTTAAGTCGAGCGCGGCCATCCGGTCAGCTAGACGATCCTCGGGACCTTCCTCTGCCAGTTGATAGCAGGTATTCGGTCTCCCCGCGTCGCCTTCGACTTGCCCCATCCCCCCCGGCGTTCGGAACTTGATGGTCCGATGGAGGGTCGAGACCACCGCGCCGACGGCGTTGAGTAGGGGTCGGCCGATGATCCCATTGTATTCCGACCCGACCCCCAATACGATGAATTCCACCTCCAGGGTCACAGAGTCTGGTGTGTTTCCGAGCGTTACCGGGAGATGGATAGTGCCGATGATGGGGGTGGAGTGACCCGTGAATCCGACCACGGGACCCGAACGAGGTCGCAAGTCTTCTTTCTGCCGGCCCATCTTCTCCAGAGTTGACATAAATAGGACGTCACAGGAGCTGCCGGTGTCGACAAGCAGCCGCCGCACTAAGGTAGTGTCTATGACCACTGATACCACCAAAGCCACGTCCGAGCTGCACGCCGTTACGGGCGCACTCGGTCTCCCGACCGGTGGGGAAGGGGAGGGCCTCCCGGCCCTTTCCTCACGACTCTCCTCGCGTCGGTCCCGTGCCCATTCTTGGCTACGATGGCGGTCCCCGCCGCCCCGCCTCGGGGCCTCGCCTTTCTTCCGCCGAGAGGAGGGAGGCCGCGTCATCGCAGATGTGGTTTGTTTCTTCGTGGGACAGTTTTCGTTCCCACAGACGGCGCCAGATGTTTCAGAGTGTTTTCTCACTACAAAGCGTTGACCGTGGAGAACCCGGTCAACGTGGTCAAGGGGCCCGCTTTGGGTCCCTTGGGGGGCTTCGAATTGGTGCAGAAGGGGCGAGGGGAAGCCTCGGCCCTGGTTGAGACGCTCGACCTCGGATAGACGTGCTCGGCCTTGGCTGGAAGGGGGACGAGGGGTAGCCTCAGTCGCTCGGGTAGATGCACGGCTGACGGGCGGCGAGGGGGAGTCTCGGACCCGACTAAGACGCTCGGCCTCGGTAGGGCGTGCTCGGCCTCGGCAGGCTGACGGTGAGGGGAAGCCTCACTATCCAGTCGATCGAGTGGTCGGAGAGGGGCGAGGGGTAGCCTCGGCCCGTTGATCAGCTGTCCACCTGCGCAGACGAGAACGCTCGTCAGGGGGCCGGACCTTGGTTCCGGCCAAATCCCCTCCGATGCCTAAGTCAGATAGTGATCTGAGAAAGGAGACCCGGCGGAGACGGTTCGACTCGTGAGGAGATCGTAACGGCGTCTCTCGGCGCGAGCGTGGGAGGAAGGAGATGAATTGGGGGAACTAGGTCGTTGATGGAGTACCTTAGGTTTTGTTACCTGAGATGCGGTCCTTTTCTTCGTCGTCTTCCTAGCCCTTTTGTAGAGCTCCCAGCGTGATTGCCTCTGGCCCACGTCCCACGCCCGCCATCGATCGTGCCCCATCAGTCCCCCCTTGCCGCCGCCCTCTCCGCCATGCCAGCACCTCCCCATTATCGCTATTTAGTGGTCGCGCGTCCGGGGGAGTGGTTTTCGCAGGAGTGGGCGAGTGTCCAGCAGGTTATTGGGGCCGGGTCGGATCGACGTTCGAGAAGGTCCCTTATAGGGCCATTGCAGAATGGGCTTTTGACCAGTGGTCGGGCCCCTGGGCTCGTGTCTTTTGGGTCTCGGTCAAATAGGCGTAACACCCCCCATCCCGGAGGAGGGGAATGACGCATCGAATGGCAACCCCGAGGACATGCCCGTCGGCGACCACCATGCCCTCTCAACCGAAGAGACCGGCGGCTCAGAACTGGCCACGCAAGGACAACTCCGCGCCCTGGCTCAGGAGACCAACGCAAGCCTCCAGACGTTGGTCACGACGGTGCAGCAACTCGTCGGCCCGGCGCCGCCCCACAGGGGCACGTTGGACGATGGCCATCGATGGACAGGGGATCCCCCGCACTTGCGGTCTGCCGTGGTCGACGACCACGGGGCCCAGAAACCGAACACGGAGCGTCGGTTCACGCTGTCCGGCTCTCGTCAGGCGAGGTCATGCGCCTCCTCACCCTATCGTGAAAGGAGCCGAAGAGAGACCGAAGGGACGGACGGCGAATCGAGGACGGCATCGTCTCGTCGATCACGGTCGTCCCGCCGCAGGAGAAGCGAACGACACCACTCGAGAGACCGATCACGGCGGAGCAGGAGCTCCCGCAGGAGGAGTCGGGAGCGTCGGGACAGCCCGACCCCCAGCGTGGCGAAGGCTGCGGAGCCAGCCCTGCTGGCGCCGGTGCTACCTCCACCCCCGATCGATCCAGAGGCAGGCGAGTACCGCATCCCCGGAGGCATCCACGGAGACCGGTGTCCCTTATCACGGAGAATAACCGACGCACGGGTCCCCTCTCGATTCAGGATCCCGGTGCTGGGAAAGTACGACGGAATAGGAGACCCGGCACACCACGTGATGGACTACGAGGGGGACATGGCCTTCCAGGGAGCTGACGATGACCTGCTTTGCCGGGGCTTCTATTCTACTCTCAGGGGAGCGGCGAGGATCTGGTACCACAGCCTGCCCGGCCGCTCCATCGACAGTTTCGAACAACTCGCCCAGTTGTTCTGCAAACAGTTCATGGCGGGGAGGCTGATCAAACCTGGTGCTGAACATCTGTTCAACATAGTGCAAGGCCCGGCCGAGCCACTCCGACAGTTCATGCGCCGCTTCAATGCGGAAAGGCTGAACGTGAACAACCCGCCCGACCTGGTGGTCCAGACGGCCCTTAAGAAAGGACTTCGCCACAGGGGCCTCAAGAAGTCCCTACACAACGACCCCCCGAAGGACCTCCCCGGGATCATGGCAAGGGCCGAACGCTTCATGCTGACCGAGGAGGCCTTGGCCGAGGATGCAGGAAAAGCCACTCGAGGGACCAAGCGCGGCGACGGCGGACGAGTCAGCCCCGAAGGATACCGGACCGAGAAGAGGCTGAGGAACAGGCAGCGGGGAGAAAGCGCGAGGGACACCACCCCAGACGCCGTCCTCGCCCAAGTACAGAAGGAAGAGCGAGCTGATCGCCCCCCACCGAAGGCTAGAAGAGGTGGGAAGAACAGGGAGAAGTACTGCAAGTACCATAAGGACGATGGTCATGACACCGAAGACTGCTGGCATTTGAAGAAGGACATTGAGAAGCTGATGAGCTGGGGGCATGCCAGGAACCAGGCCGACGAGCCGGCCCACGGAGAAGGGACCTCCACGCAGCCAGACAAGGGGAAGAAGATCAACACCGTCCAAGGTCCCCTCCGCATCATAGAGTGAGCGGACGATGTCTCTCCCCCCGGTTGCAGCCTAGTAAGAGGGAGTTATCTAGGTTTACATCCCTTTGTCTAGCTTCATTTCCTTTCTTTTCCCTTTTTCCTCCAAATGTACCGGTCCGACAGGACTCTTGAGAGTACAAATGCATTCCTTTTTTTGTCTTTTCTTAAATCCCCGACGGAATTGACATGCCACCAATAGCGCAAAAGAACGGGGACCGCCGCCTCACTGGAGGAGGAAGAGGAGCTTTGTCCTCGCCGACTGACTCCTGTGCTCATAAGACTGGGGGCAATTCCCCCAGCAGGCACGGACGCCGACCGGTCCTAAGCCGAGGAGCTTTGCCCTCACCGACTGACTCATGTGCTCATAAGACTGGGGGCAATTCCCCCAGCAGGCACGGACGCCGACCGGTCCTAAGCCGAGGAGCTTTGCCCTCGCCGACCGAATCCTGCGCTCATAAGTCTGGGGGCGATCCCCCCAGCCAGCGCAAACGCCGACCGGTTCTAAGTCGAGGGACTTTGCCCTCGCAGACCGACTTCTGCGCTCATAAGCCTGGGGCGGTTCCCCCAGCAGGCATGGACGCCGACCGGTCCTAATCCGAGGAGCTTGGCCCTCGCAGACCGACTCCCGCGCCCATAAGCCTGGGACAGTTCCCCCAGCAGGCACGAACGCCGACCGGTCCTAAGCCGAGGAGCTTTACCCTCGCCGACCGACTCTTGTGCTCACAAGTCTGGGGGCAACTCCCCCGAGACACGGACGCCGACCGGTCCTAAGCCGAGGAGCTTTTGCCCTCGCCGATCGACTCCCGCACTCATAAGTCTGGGGAGAATCCCCCCAGCCGACGCCAACGTCGTCCAGTCCTAGGCCAAGAACAAGGCGACAACGCAAAGTACACGAGAAGTCCGAGTAAGTCAATTTCGTTTATAATAGTTAACCAGAGTACAAAAATGTGTCTTATTTACAGGGGATCGAGGCGAAGGAAACACCCTACAAACAATCTACTCACGACGAATGACAGAGTTCTTCGCCTACAGAAGCTAGATCGACACCGACAGAGCAAAATTGGTTGACAAAAGACCCGAAGTAGGTAGCCCAAGCTAGCAGCCATGCAACCAGCAATTATTGGCCACGGAGCCGATAACGAAGCCGAAGGAGATAGCGGGGGCCAGGGATCCATTTCAAGTAGACTGGCCCAAAGCGAAGCGGATGCTTAAAAATTTGAGGATAAGGCCGGGAGGGACGGCTTAGGGAGCCCGAGCTCGGGAGGACACATCCTCGGGCACTTCGCCCTGCTCGGAGCGAGAGGGATCGACCGGCGGTGAGGCTTGCTGAACACGCTCCGCACATTCCTGGAAAGAAGACTGGACGACTTCGACGATCCGAGGGGCGATGAGGTCTTCATACTTACCGAAGGCCTCCCTGAGAACCTCGAAGATCCTCTTCCCCAGGTTCTCGACGACGCTCTTCTCCACCTCCTCTACAAGCCACATCACCTGGCGCCGATCCGACAGTTCCCTCTGAAGCTCCTCCCTCTCCAGGCGGAACGACTCCGCCGCTTCCTCAGCCGACTGATGAGCATCCTCCAGCTTTCCTTGGAGGTCAACCACTCGTCCCTCCAACTCGGCCACGCGGAGGTTGAGACGTCGAGACTCCATCTGGGCCTCCGTCATAGCCACCTCAGCCGCCCCGGCCCGCTCCTGAGCCCTCATGGAGGACTCCTCCAGCTCCCTCAAGCGGACGGCTCGACACTGCAACTCCACAGCAAGCGCTGAACCCTGAAAAGACGAGACATGGGCTAAGAAGAGGATAAAGAGAAAGAGAGGATAGCTAGATAACCGAACCTGTTGAAGGATCCAGACCAAGGAATCCGACATCTTGTCGGCCGGGATCTTCTTGAGGAAGCTGCGATCCCGGGGAGGGACGGAGACCTCGGCAACCTGCTGGGCCAGAGCTCGGTCAACAAACATATAACTCCCAGGGACAACGATCGAAGCCAAGTCACTCGCCAACAAGGTCCCGACCCCCGGTGATACGGGCGAAGACGCTGCGAGGGGGGTGGCAGACAAAGCTGCCGAAGGATCCCCGGCGGTCGCCACGGGAAGCGCGGAACATGCCGGACTGGAGGGATCCACGTCCTCCCTCCTCTTCTTTCCCCCGTAGGGCTCCGAAGGCACCGGAGGGGAACGCTTCCGCCCCGTACCATCCTCACCCCCCGGAAGGGGATCGCCAGAAGAAGAGGCGGGAGGCGCGGCCACCACCTTACCCACGGAAGGCTCGGCTCGGCGCACTTCCTCCTCAACGGTCCTCCGAGGCGCCCTTCCAGAGGTACTACCTCGGCTCCGAGCGGCTCCACGACGGATCAGCTCATCGACGTCACGGACGAATTTGCGGCCAGCCATCCCTGCAAAGGAGACCGAAATCAGGATGAGTCATAGGGCGATCCGGGGATGAAAAAGCGACCTACCCGGAGACCACAAGATGGCCTTCAGGAGTAGGTCGTCCAACAAAGACCAGATGGACTTCGTTTCCAAAGGAAGAGCCAACAGAAGCGCAGCGGCTGCCCGGTCGGCGTCTGAGAGAACTAACGACGGGCGAGGATGGACAGAACTGCCCCAGCTTGTTAGAATCTGGGCCTCACCCAAGAAGACCACGAAAACATAATCCGAGTTCCAATCCCCTGACCAGCGGGGTAACCCGATCAGGCATTCCCTCCTCGAACGGGCTCGGAGTAGCAGCCATGACCCCGGACCGACCGTCTGGACCTGGTAAAAGTGGAAGAGAAGGGGGAGAGACGGCTCCAGACCACGGGTACAGCAGAGCGTTACGAAACCCGTCAGTACCGCGATCGAACACGGGGTGAACTGACACATGGACACTGTGAAATGTTCCATGACCTGGATGAAGAAAGGATGGAGCGGGAAGCGAAGACCCAGGCGGAACATCTTGACGTAGACGCCGACCTCATTGCTCCTCGGAAGGCAAATCCGCTCGTCGACAAATGGAACCCGAACCTCGTATGGGAAGCAGAGATATCTTTCCCGAATCTCCGCGGCCACCGAAGGAGGAGTCATCGACGGCGTACGGAGGACAACCGGGGGCACATTAAGCCGTACGGCAGCTGACGCCACGTCATCACGGGCGTAGTCTGGAAAAAGTTTCTCCTTCCCCTTATCCTGAAGAGAACGACTCCCGGCGGGGGAACCTGATCCCCCAAGCCGGGGCTCACCCCGCCTGGACTCCGAAGGATCCCTTGCCCTTTGACCAGAACCGCCTATCCTAAGGGCAGCCATAAGATGAAAGCGAGAGAGGAATTACCTTTTTTCAACTAGTCTGGAGAAGGCAAGGAAGCGAAGGCGACGGGAAACTCCGAGTTGTGGAAAGCTTTGAATACCGGGAGAAGCAAGAGAGAAGTGGAGATCAACGCGGCTGAGGATCTTATATACCGGGCGCAGGGGTGAATTCGAAGCGGCTGACAAGAACGCGCGGCAGGCTTCGAAGAACTGGCGGCGTTTCGAAACCGGCGCCAGGGGGAGTCCAATCGACCCGCCTCATCATGACCTACATTTATGACCACGCCTCGGCTGAAGCGCCACTCGGAACCCCAGGAGGCGAAGCGGTTATACCAAGCTAGCCGAGGCCGATCGATCCCACCGATGGCGGCGCCCGAACCCCTCAGCTTCTCGATTGAAGACGGCCCCGCGAACGGAGGGGGTAAGTTTGCAGCCACACGTGGCGGCATCAGAGGACCGACGGCGCTTCGGAGCCCGCGCCTTAAAAATATCGAACGGGCCCACCCATGATGACGACTAATAAATGAGTCGGCATCGACTGGCGAGCTTGTCAAAATCGGCAGAGGTCACATCGGCCGAGCCGAACAGGCCGAAGCCAATCAACTCGACCGATGGGGGCAATTGTTACGCCTATTTGACCGAGACCCCAAAAGACACGAGCCCAGGAGCCCGACTACTGGTCGAAGGCCCACCTGCATCCTCAAGCCCATTCAACAAAGGCCATGTAAGGGATCTTCTCGAATGTCGATCCGACCCGGCCCCGATAACCCGCTGGACACTCACCCGCTCCTGCGAAAACCGTTCCCCCGAACGCGCGACCACTAAATGGCGGTAATGGGGAGGTGCTGGAATGGCGAAGAGAGCGACGGCGAGGGGGCGGATTGATGGGGCACGATCGAGGGCGGGCGTGGGACGTGGGCCAGAGACAATCACGCAGGGAGCTCTACAAAAGGGCTCGGGGGACGACGAAGAAAAGGATCGCATCTCAGGTAACAAAACCTAAGGTACTACATCAACGACCTAGTTCCCCCAATTCATCTCCTTCCTCCCACGCTCGCGCCGAGAGACGCCGTTACGATCTCCTCACAAGTCGAACCGTCTCCGCCGGGTCTCCTTTCTCAGATCACTATCTGACTTAGGCATCGGAGGGGATTTGGCCGGAACCAAGGTCCGGCCCCCTGACGAGCGTTCTCGTCTGCGCAGGTGGACAGCTGATCAACGGGCCGAGGCTACCCCTCGCCCCTCTCCGACCACTCGATCGACTAGATAGTGAGGCTTCCCCTCACCGTCAGGCTGCCGAGGTCGAGCACGCCCTACCAAGGCCGAGCGTCTTAGTCGGGTCCGAGACTCCCCCTCGCCGCCCGTCAGCCGTGCATCTACCCGGGCGACTGAGGCTACCCCTCGTCCCCCTTCCAGCCGAGGCCGAACACGTCTATCCGAGGCCGAGCGTCTCAACCAGGGCCGAGGCTTCCCCTCGCCCCTTCTGCACCAATTCGAAGCCCCCCCAAGGGACCCAAAGCGGGCCCCTTGACCACGTTGACCGGGTTCTCCACGGTCAACGCTTTGTAGTGAGAAAACACTCTGAAACACCAGGATATCGGCATCTTCAACTGATAAGATTTTTATATATCATTTTCTGCGCTTGGTGCTATTTTCTACATTTTATGAAAGATATATATCTTTTTATTAATTGATATGATTTTTATTGCCAAAATGTGTCCTCTATTATTTTCCAATTAAAGATGGCGATCATTTTATTAAATAATATGATTTTAAGCCTAATTATGTCTTCTCTTATATTCCAGTTAAAGATGGTGATCTCCCGGTTCCAACGGAAATTTTTGATGATTTTTTGACCTTTGGGCTATTTTCCACATTTTTGGAAGATATGTATCATTCTGTTAAATGATATGATATTTTGGCTTAATTTTGTCTTCTCTCATTTTTCAGTTGAAGATGGTGATCTCCTGGTTCTGACGGACATTTTTGCGGGTTTTTCTGAGCTCGTGGCTATTTTCTACACTTTCTGGAAGGAAAAAATCTTTATATTAAATGAGATGATTTTTATATCCTAATTTTTTTCTTCTCTTATTTTTTAGTTAAAGATGGGATCTCCCAGTTCCAAGGGACATTTTTGTGAATTTTTCTAAGCTCCATGCTATTTTCTACATTTTATTAAAGATACAGATCTCTTTATTAAATGACAAGATTTGTATAGCCTAATTTGGTCTTCTCATATTTTTTCGATCGAAGATGGCGATCTCCATGTTCCAATGGACATTTTTTGTGGATTTTCCTTAGCTTTGTGCTTTTTTCAACTTTTTCTGGAAGAAATGAATCTTTATATTAAATGATATGATTTTTTGGCTTAATTTTGTCTTCTCTTTATTTTAGTTGAAGATGGCGATCTCACAGTTCTAACAAACATTTATGCGTATTTTTCTAAGCTCGGTGCTATTTTCTACATTTTATGGTAGATATGTATGTTTTTATTAAATGATATGATTTTTGGCCTAATTTTGTCTTCTCGTAATTTCCATTTGATGATGGCGATCTCCCGGTTCCAACAGACAATTTTTCAGATTTTTCAGAACTCCGAGCCATTTTCTACATTTTATGTATGATATGAATCTTTATATTAAATGATTTGATTTTTATATCCTAATTTTGTCTTCTCTTATTATTCAGTTGAAGATTGCGATCCCCCTGTTCTAAAGGACATTTTGCCGATTTTTCTGAGCTCGTGGATATTTTCTGCACTTTCTAGAAGATAAGAATCTTTATATTAAGTGATATGATTTTAATATCTTAATTTTTTCTTCTCTTATTTTTTAGTTGAAGATGGTGATCTCTCGGTTCCAACGAATATTTTTGCGTATTTTTCTCAGCTCAGGGTTAATTTCAAAATTTTCGGAAATTTATGTATCTTTTTAGTAATTGATATGATTTCTTTCTTAAGTTTGTCTTTCTCATATTTTCAGTTGAAGATGGCGACTCCCGGTTCCAACGGACATTTTTGCGTATTTTTTGAGTTTATGTCATTTTTACATTTTATAGTAGATATAGAACTTTTTATTAAATAATCTGATTTTTATAGCCTACGTTTGTCTTCTCTTATTTTTTTCAGTTGAAGATGGCGATCTCCCAGTTCCAGCAGACATTTTTGCAGTTTTTTTTAGCTTGAGACTATTTTCTACATTTTCTAGAAGATATGTATCTTTTTATGAAATGATGTTATTTTTTGGACTAATTTTTTCTTCTCTCTTTTTACTTTGAAGATGGCGATATCCCGGTTCCAGTGGACATATGCGCGGATTTGTTTTGAGCTACGGGCTATTTTCTATATTTTTTGTATAATATGAATCTTTATATTACATGATATGATTTTTATAACCTAATTTTGTCAGTTCTTAGTTTTTTAGTTGAAGATTGCCATCTTCCGGTTCTATATGACATTTTTGCGGATTTCTTTGAGCTCGGGGCTATTTTTGTACATTTTCGAGAAGTTATGGATCTTTTATTAAATGATATGGTTTATTGGCCTAATTTTTTCTTCTTTTATTTTTCAGTTGAAGATAGCAATCTCACATTTCTAACGGACATTTTGCGTATTATTCTAACCTCGGGATTTATTTCTAAATTTTCTAGAAAATATGGATCTTTTTATTAAATTATATGATTTTTGACCTAGTTTTGTCTCCTCTTATTTTTCAGTTGAAGATGGCGATCTCCCTGTTCCGACGGACATTTTTGCAGATTTTTATAAGCTCGGTGCTATTTTCTATATTTTATAAATGATATTATTTTTATAGACTACGTTTGCCTTCTCTTATTTTTTCTGTTGAAGATGACGAACTCCCGGTTCAATAGACATTTTTGCGGATTTTTCTTAAGTAGAAGCTGTTTTTCTACATTTTTTGGAAGATATTGATCCTTTTATGAAATGATATGATTTTTTGGCCTAATTTTGTCTTCTCTATTTTTCAAATGGAGATGAGATCTCCCGGTTCCAATGAATATTTTTGCGGATTTTTCTGAGCTCCAAGGTATTTTCTACGGTTTTTGTAACAACATTAAATAATATGATTTTTATAGCCTAATTTTGTCTTCTCTTATTTTTCAGTTGAAGATGGCGATCTCCCGGTTCCAACGAATATTTTTGCGAATTTTTTTGAGCTCGGTGCTATTTTCTACATTTTATGGAAGATATAGAACTTTTTATTAAATGATATTATTTTTATAGCCTACATTTGTCTTCTCTTATTTTTCCAGTTGAAGATGACCATCTCTCGGCTCTAACGGAATTTTTGGCAGATTTTTCTAAGCTCGAAAATATTTTCTACAGTTTATTGAAGATGTGGTTCATTTTATTAAATGATATGATTTTTATAAACTAAGTTTGTCTTCTTTTATTTTTCTGAGCTCGGGAATTTTTTGGGGAGTTTTTTGATCACTTGGTGTTAAGGCCAAAATTGACCAAAGACAGTTGTCACGCTGATGTAGACTCGAGATACTGAGTCGGAGCCTTGTCAGCAGTTGGAGTAGGACACTCGGTTGGAAGAACCAGGGTCGAGTGATGGTAGTTGAAGATGATGCGACATTCGATCGACCTTCGAGCGGTAGTTGCGTCGATCGTTTGAGGATGGGAAGCTCAATGTCGACCTTCAATGTTGGATGATGACCGTCGATCTGCACCACAGGGACTCGTTAGGGGGGGTCGGATCTAGGTTCCGACCCAAATCCCCTCCGATGCTTAAGTAAGTATGGAACTTAAGGGAGTGAGAGAGCTTGGTACAGATGAGATCGACCCACGAGGTTCATCTCAGGACTGGCGGTGCAAGATCAAATGTATAAGAAGTATAAGCTGAGAAAGTAGAGTTCTATGTCTTAGACCTCGTACCTTGGAAATGGGACCCTTTCTCCTATTTATAGACGTTCAGGGTCCCTTTGGTGACGTTGGGGTGATAACGGCCACCCCTAATGGAGCCACGATCTTCCCCTATTAATAGGAATAAATGTTGTGCACGTCTCCGAGATTCACGACCCCGCCTTTAATCACACGTTCGAGTGAAGTGGACTCAACGATCGACTGACTATTAGGCTTTGACTGAGTCTGTATCAGGCTTCTGAGGTGGGCCTTGCGGGCCATAATCATTTGTCGACTGAATTATCTCGAATGCTGGCCCAATGACTTAACAATGGCCCTCATCGCACGACCTTGAAGGATCCATCCGCTGAAGTCAAGCGACATTACATCGCATTAATGGCGCTTGGTAGTCGAGAAAATAACACTTGAGTTCTAGGCGCCAAAACGTCCGCCTAGTTGATTCATATGATTTGTCGATTCGAAATCTAAGACATTCTGGGCTCTTGGATCTGACACGTGTTCCATCATACAGTTGTTGCCTCACCCATATATGACGGTTCCAGCAATAGAGTGCGGAGGTACCGTCTTCATGCTTTTGATTCAGATATTCCTTCTCTCGAAAGCAATGACTTTGTGCTCCATCTCGGCCTCTAAAAGGAACTTGGTTACAGCCATGCAGAAGAATCGGGAAGGGATCATGGAACCGGGTTGCTGGCGAATGTGAGGTCCAAAGTCAAGGTCGGTCAGATCGTCGAACTTTAGAGGAGTTACGTTCGACTCGACTACCTAATTAGGTCGCCTAGGTGGGACAGAAGGGTTCATCGTCCTGGTGATCGGTAAGCTGGGGTTTACGTCAAAGCCTTCAAGCGAGGACTCTGATTTACCATGTACCCTTTCATGCGGTATTTACAGTGTACCCTGAACATTTCACTCCTCCAGTTGATGCCGAACGCCAATTGCATGATGATGGGCTTCATAGCTCTGTGCGTGATGAGTGTATGTTTGTGGTTTTCCAAGGGGAGGCTAGCTTTTGCACTGGTTGGGGTGCCCCTGATTTGGGACTTGCCAGGGATAAGTCGTTGACTCTCGGGGAGAAGAAAGTCGCTGATATTCTGATGGGCCTGCCAGAGGATATGAGGTCGATCAAGTGGATGTGGTTTGACGACTGCTGTGTCAGACTGTATGAACTCAAGGTTGGTTCGATCGTGCATGCCAACTGTTTGACCTTCGTCTTTCGACCTAACTTGTTTTTTGCTTTCGCAGGCATGGAAAGTGTGGACTACTAGGTGACTACTGCATTGAGGGAAGCAGCGAGGCTTCCATCAAATTGGCAGAGGCGAGCATGTGTCTCCCCGGGTGTCGACCGTGGAGAAATTGATAGCCCAGCCGTCTGGGGATCGACCTATGGTTGTTGAGGGGGTTGCTCAGGTGGCCCACCCTCAGCAGAAGTAGAAGAAAGGACCCACCTTCGAATTTGAAGTAGTTGCGATGGAGGGGGACCAAGAGGAGGCAGAAGATTGTTCTCTGCAACTCGGGATCGTCTAGGTTGAATGTAGCTACAGAGCAGGTCTCCTGGCCTGGGAATGACACTCTTCACGAGGGAGACTCAGGGAGGACTCAGGTTCCATCGGAGCTTCTTGTGCACCAGGACTCCTGGCCTTGGAGGGGTCTGTTCCATCCGGTAGGGCAGTCTGAAGACATCCCTGATGAGGATAGGCCAATTTTGTTGGAGGGCAGATCTCCTTAGGCCCCATTCGACTGCTTCGAGGAGGATCTTGTTCAGGCGGGATTTCCATTGAGGCGCAGAGATTCCGCTCTTCTTGACTGCGGGACCGCCTCCCGCATCGCTGAGAATGCGACCCTTCCACAGTACATGGTTGTCGTAGAGAGGGTCGATTACGAGCGGCTCGTGTCGATAGCTATTCATGCCACCCTCCATGTAATTATTGCTCCAGCCTCTATCGATGCTGCTATCATCGTGTAAGCTGACCATGTAGCATTGTGTGCAGGCTCTTGTGGCTACTTTGGTACTGCGTCGTCGTGCTCTGGAGGTGGCCAATCATGGGGTCACCCTGTAGGCCGTTAGGTCGATCGTGGAGCGGTCTCAAGTTGAGCTGATAGACTCAGGCTCTCTATGAGACGAGATTGAATCGCCTCCAGAACTCGAGGAAGAGTTACACGAATCTTGTAGGAGGGAGGCTGAGCAAACTGCCTTGAGGAAGCGAGCAGAGGACGCTCTACTGGAGGAGAAGGTTGAAGCCGAGGTCATAGCGGAGAGGGCGGTTCAGGAGTTTAAATACACATTTCCTGATTTTGACGACCTATACAAAGAAGGCTACGAGCGATGTCGGCTGGAGATGAAGAATTGATTCCCTGACCTCTCCGTTGAGATCGACAAGATCCTGGTGATACTTCAGACTTTGGCAAGGATGAGTCGAGCCAAGGCGATGATGAGTTAAGCCGAGGCATGGAGGAGGCTGCTCCCATGGACGAGGCTGTTGCCCTGGAGGGAGATGAAGCAAGAGCAGACGCTGCGGGGGGCCCAGAGTTTATGGGCGTGCTGGATGGAGATCAAGGACCTAACCGGCCGCTGTAAGGTCTTGGCGCTCTTGTTTATGCCTGATTTTAGACATTTTTGAATGTGTAGGGGGTGATGTAAACGAAAACAATTTTTGCAATAGAGAGTGACATGAGAATTGGTTTGTATATCCTTGTTTGTCATTGCATCTCTTTGATTGTTGTCACTTACATTCTATGGTGGTCGTAATGCCTGATGTCCCCTTTTCGATGGGTTAGGCGCTGCTTCAGGATGATCGAGGATAAACCATCGAACCATGCTTAGAAGTTGACCACTACGCTCCATAGCGAGGGTGAGATTTACTCGACTCACGCTTGACGGATCAGAAGTCGTTTTATGTCGAAGAGGTGGGTCCTGGTTTTGCAGCTGATGACGTCTTGGGGGCCGTTCAGTGGCAAAGGGGTGGCCTCTTCGACTTACGACTGGCGCTCATTTAGGAGAGTCGTTCAGTGGCGAAGGGGAGGCACTTTCGACTTACGACTGACGCTCACTTAGGAGATTCGTTAAGTGGCGAAGGGGTGGTCCTTTCGACTTACGGCTGACGCTCACTTAGGTGAGTCGTTTAGTGGCGAAGGGGTGGTCCCTTCGACTTACGGCTGATGCTCGCTTAGGAGAGTTGATCCGTGGCGAAGGGGTGGTCCCTTCGACTTACGGCTGCCGCTCAATTAGGAGAGTCATTCAGCGGCGTAGGGCTGGCCCCTTCGACTTACGGGTGACGCTCGCTTAGGGGAGTCGTTCAGTGGGGAAGGGGTGGCTCCTTGGACTTACGGCTGACGCTCGTTTAAGAGAGTCATTCAGTGGCGAAGGGGTGGCCCCGTCGACTTACGACCAGTGCTCGCTTAGGAGAGTCATTTAGTAGGAGAGTCGTTTAGTGGGGAATGGGTGGCCTCTTCGACTTACGACTGACGCTCGCTTAGGAGAGTCGTTCAGTGCCGAAGGGATGGTCCATTCGACTTACGGCTGGCGCTCGCTTTGGAGAGTCGTTGTAACGATCAGTGTTTGTAGTTACTATGGAGTCCAGTGTTATCATGTTAGGTCTATTATTATTATTAATTTGTTACGATAATATTATTTTTATTCTTATGTTAAGTTAGCTAACAATAAATCTATTATAATTTTCTTTTAAATTCAAACTTTTAATCCAAATGTTTAAATTTTTATTTCAAATTTTAAACTTTCAAATAAATTTCTAATTTAATTGTAATAAAACCTATAGCTAAATGGGAAGTTTCCCTATCACTAAATCCCTTTATTTTCTCCTTAATAACTATTCTAATTCAAACTTTCCTTAATATCCTTAATAATTAATCTCCTAATAAAGTTTTTAAAACAAAGTAAAATTTTTCTTTTGGCAAGTACTTGAATCCCATTAATCTCCCCTTGATTATTATGAAATCGAATCAAATCTTCCCATCATTTACTCCATGATTCTTGTACCAATTTAAATCTCCTCTCATATGGATCTAGGAGACTTTTACCTATCTTAATGAGAATGAATCACTAATATTATTTGCAATTATATCCTTGTTTTTTCCTTTCATTCCTTTAGCAATTAGCACCTACCAAATAGATTAAAATGAGAATAAAACCCTAACCCCTCACTTCACAACCGCTAACAAACCTTTAGCCACTCTCTTACCAAACCCATTACATCCTACGACAACTCCATCTTCCTAAGCTCTAGGCCTCCGACTTAGCAGCCATCAACCCCGACCTCCTTCAACCCTACAACTGCCACCGCCTCCTCCCTCCTCTGGCCGGCGACAACCCAGCTCCGGCCGGCGACTCCTCTTCTACGGTAACCTCTGGTGAGAACCCTTGTCCCCTTCCCATGGCAAGCCGTCTTCTAACTTCCTGAGTCTCCTACCCGGTGTTCGACGAATTGCCCTTAACGAAGCCCCGATGACTTCTCGAGCTCCGGCGATCTTTCGACGATCCCGATCCCGATCCCGTCGCCGGTGAACCCAACGCTCGCCTTCCCCCTCTGATCCACACAACATGTAGTAGGTTCCATACATCATCTAAATAAATAATATGTTAGATTAATTGAATCTGATATTATATAATGTTATCACTCATAATAATACTATTACTCATCCCAATGCTGATGTATATTGTATCAAAAATTTGCTACTTGTCCTAAAACCTGAGTTATTATGCTGCATAAGAGAACGTGCAATTATTATTCTTTTGTTTGCAAAATTGTTTACCCCGTTGTTCCACTCTCATATGCCAATGTTATTTAATGTTGTACAAAGTTTGCCTGAACAAATGGCATACAAGGTTTCAACAGTCTTATAAACATTTCATGCTAATACCCATAAAGTAATCATTTAAATTTAGTAATGTTAGTACTGTTTTTAACAGTAATGAATATCATCCAATGCCTAGGATTATTTGTGACATGATATAACTAATCATAACATGACTACCTGTTAACTAATGCATTAACAAAATTTAATATTCATGTGACATAATAACCTATGCACAACAGTGTTTTCATGTCAACATATAGCAGCTTAGTATTAATAATACTTACTTTTAGTATGACTACAGCTATACTAATTAATAGTATGTATTTTTGTGTTAAGGCTTGTGTCATCACATTCTCCTTAACTACATAATTAATAGTAACATGCAGGTCTACTTCGTAATTGATTATTGGCAAGAAATTTGTTATATAAATTTATTAATGTTAATTGTTAATACTAATGTTAATTAACAAAAAGCATTGATAGTCATTACTGTTCATTCTTTATCATAACATTCAGTTTGTGTTGAGCGACATCGTCGTATCCTTGCACGTCCCAATTGTTACTTATTAGAATAGATTCTAATAAACATATGAGAATAAACACGCTTAAAATAAACTTGCATTATGATTTAGTTTAATATTCATGAGATTAATGATGTTGTTAACTTGTTCACCAAATTGTTGTTAGTTTATTAATGGTGATGGTTTGTTAATGATAATTGAGTTTCATGTTGGTTAGCTCATTGTTAATGGTAATAGCTTAATGTTCATGTTAACCTTGCCTAAATGTTCATAAAATACTCTTTTTGCATATTGTACCATTATTTGTGCCACACCATCTTTGGGGTGGTCTGCTCCAATGAAATGTAATATTGGGCCCTTGGGGGCATAAACGGATATTGGGCCCTCGTGGCATATACGGAATATTGGGCCCTTGGGGCATTAACAGAATATTGGCCATGTGGCATACATTGAATTGTACAGTTACACACTGACATTTTTGGGTGGGGTAGTCCATTGCAGTAGAGGTTGGAATGCTGTATTTCACCCCACCGCCTGGATGGGGTCGGTAAGTACAGAACCATGTGTAGCTTCCGTTGGTTTGGGTGTAATTGTAGTTTCTTCTGACCTCGGACATTGGACTTGTCAATAGATTAAGTATTGATTGGCACTCTCTTTACTTTCTGTTATTGCTACCATAAATTGTGTAAACTGTTAGCTACGCTCTCTTACCATACTCATACATATCTTTGCCATGCTCACTGCACTTTACTCTGTACACTACACTTCGCCACGTTTACCTCATTTTGCTACGTACATTACACTTTACTATGTTCACTTCACCATTCTATGCTCATATGCCTTTATCCTATTAGTAGACAATGTTATTACCTGGCTAAATTCTTTTTAATTTATTAAATGAGATTGATGCTTGGAAACCTACATGAGTAACCCTTACCGACGAGCAATGTATTTGTGTTTTAATGTAATGTCCGTCAGGTTCTTAGGGCATTTTTGCAGATCCTAGTTCCAAAGTAGCATGAACCACTAGAGACAGGATTCTTCCAGGAGGATACTTTCAGACTGCATCTCCTTATAGTTTCCATTGTATGATTTGTGTATTCTATGTTGTAAGGGCCATAAGGCCTCTCTTCCTTTCCTTATTGGTGTAATCCTTTTTGAGACGATTGAGGTTGTAATAAATAATAAATGATTATCTGTGTTGTTTTGAGTATGCAAGTAAGAACCTGCGGGGTTTCACACAGACGCTTATTGTGTTTTAGTCAAGGAGGAAAGAAAAACAAAAGTACATCCTCCTTACTTGCACATGCGGACCCGCTCCCGTCCTCGCTCCTAAGCATAATGGGAAGTGAGGCGTGACAGGTTTTAGTGGTGGCCCATGCACGTCATGCACATGCAAAATACTTTAAAACAGCATAGATAAGATTACAATCTTGATCCTCAAGAACACCTTTACTTGAATTCCCTATCCCAATCTTGTTCATTAGAAAATCCTAGTCATAGGGTTCCTAGTCATTGGTTGACCTAATGAGTTCATATTTTATCATGATGTCATCTTCATTCCTATGTTGATGACCATAAACCCTACATTTTTGATTCACTAACAAATTTTCCTCGTCATATTCACATTTCGATTTTCCGTGTTTTCGATTCACAGTGCTTCCCACCATTCCGGTCATGTCATCATATTTCATTCCTTGAATCCTCCCCATCATTGCATGTCTTAAAACTCAATTGATTCTTGCGGTCATTACAGCTCCCCATTAGTTTTACTAAATTCCATGGACGGAATTTTTATAAGGTGGGTATGATGTAACGACCAGTGTTTGTAGCTACGATGGAGTCCAGTGTTATCATGTCATTATTATTATTACTTTGTTACGACAATATGATTTTTATTCTTAAGTTAAGTTAGCTAACCATAAATTTATTTTAATTTTCTTTTAAATTCAAGCTTTCAAAATCCAAATGTTTAAATTTTCATTTCAAATTTTAAAATTTCAAATAAATTCCTAATTTAATCCTAATAAAACCTATAGTTAAATGGAAAGTTTTCCGTATCACTAAATCCATTTATTCTCTCCTTAATAATTGTTCTCATTCAAACTTTCCTTAATATCCTTAACAATTAATCTCCTAATAAAGTTTTTAAAACAAATTAAAATATATTCTTTTGGCAAGTAATTGAATCCCATTAATCTCCCCTTGATTATTATGAAATCGAATCAAATCTTCCCATCATTTACTCCATGATTCTTGTACCAATTTAAATCTCCTCTCATATGGATCTCGGAGACTTTTACCTATCTTAATGAGAATGAATCACTAATATTATTTGCAATTACATCCTTGTTCTTTCCTTTCATTCCTTTAGCAATTAGCACCTACCAAATAGATTAAAATGGGAATAAAACCCTAACCCCTCACTTCACAACCGCCAACAAACCTTTAGCCCCTCTCTTACCAAACCCATCAAATCCTACGGCAACTCCATCTTCCTAAGCTCCAGGCCTCCGACCTCGCAGCTATCAACCCCGACCTCATTCAACCCTACAACCGCCACTGCCTCCTCCCTCATCTGGCCAGCGACAACACAGCTCCGACCGACGACTCCTCTTCTTGACAACCTTCGGTGAGACCCTCTGTCCCCTCCCCATGGCGAGCCATCTTCCAACTTTCCTGAGTAGCCTACCCGGTGTTCGACGAAATGCCCCAATGAAGCCCCGATGACTTCTTGAGTGCCGATGATCTTCCGACGATCCCGATTCCGTCACCAGTGAACCCAACGCTCCCCTCCTCCTCAGATCCACACATCATGTAGTAGTTTCCCTACATCTCTTTCATCTAAATAAATAATATATTAGATTATATGAATCTGATATTATATAATGTTATCACTCATAATAATACTATCACTCATCCTAGTATTAATGTATATTGTATCAAAAATTTGCTACTTGTCCTAAAACCTGAGTTATTATGCTACATAAGAGAACTTGCAAGTATTATTCTTTTGTTTTCAAAATTGTTTACCACATTGTTCCACTCTCATGTACCAATGTTATTTAATGTTGTACAAAGTTTGACTGAACAAATGTCATACAAGGTTTCAACAGTCTTATAAACATTTCATGCTAATACCCATAAAGTAATCATTTAAATTTAGTAATGTTTAGTACTGTTATTAACATCGTTGTGCTCTAAAGGTTGATCTTATGAAAGCTTATGACTCTATTCGATGGGATTTCATGATATCTGTGCTTCGTATGATGGGATTCCCTAGTAGGATTGTTGGTTGGATTCAGGAGTGTATTTCTACAGCCAGATATTCTGTTTGCATTAATGGAGAGTTGCAGGGTTTTTTCCAGGAGGTCGTGGGTTAACCCCCTTGTTGGTCCCAAGGGACGGAGGAAGCTAGGTTAGCCGAAAGATGGTTATCGGTTCAAGGACGCAAGGTGACCTTGCTTTTTTAGGGTAAGAAGGGGTAGAGAAAATGCCTCGAGCCAATGTCCGAGTACCCGGTGCTACGGCACTGAAGTAACCCATGCCATACTCCCTCGAACGACCTTCAACAAAAGGGCACATGTACCCGAAACCGACACATGTGGGTAGGTAGAGAATACCTAGGGTGCGAGACAAGGCAGGGGGATCCTATGTCTCCTTATGTGTTTGTTCTGGCTATGGAGGTTTTCTCAGGCTTGATGTGTCGTATGGTTGGGGAGAGGCCTTTTCGATTTCATTAGAGATGTGAAAAGGAGAAGATTTCTCATTTGTGTTTTGCGGTCGATCTTATGATTTTCGGTAGAGCAGAATCAGATTCTGTTGTTATGATTGGAGATTGCATTCGACAGTTTCAAGAATTATCTAGTCTTAGTCCAAATCCTTCAACGAGCCATATGTTTATATGTGGGGTGTCTTCTCAGAGTGTAGAGCATTTGCTTGGAATTCTTGGGTATAAAGAGGGTACCTTGCCTGTGCATTATCTTGGGGTTCCTTTAATTTCTACTAAACTGAAGGCCGTGGATTGCCGTGTGTTAGTAGAGTGTATTTTAGCTAGAGCTCAGAGGTGGGTTTATCGTGCTTTGTCATTTGCAGGTAGACTCCAATTTATTAAGTAGGTGATGTTCTCCATTAATGAATATTGGGCTTCCATGTTTATCCTTCCGAAGGCAGTCATTCGTCAGGTTATTTCTACTCTTCGATCTTTCCTTTGGAAGGGTACTGATTTTTCGTCCGGAGGGGCTAAGGTTTCTTGGGATTCTATTTGCTGGCCTTTCGAGGAAGGTGGTTTGGGAAATAAGAGTATGGAGCATTGGAACAAGGCTGCTATTATGAATAATCTTTGGTTATTGTGTTCTCGTCCTCCTGACTTTGTGTGGTGTTCTTGGGTTTATTCCTATCTTCTGAGGGGACGGAGTATGTGGGAGGTGACATGCCCAGGTGATTGCTCTTGGAGTTGGAGAAAGATTCTGAGTCTCCGTCCATTTGTTCGCACATATATGAGGTTTCGTGTCGGTGATGGCCGTAGTATTTCATTATGGTTTGATAATTGGCATCCTCTTGGCCCTCTTGTGGAAACTTTTGGATATCGTATTATTTATGATTCTGGATTGGGTCATAATGCTACTGTGGATGCCCTTATGAATGGTAAGGAATGGTGTTGACCTTCTGCACAATCTCTGGATTTGATACGGTTGCGTTCTGATACACCTATTCATTTTAAACCGGACTCGAACCGTACTGATGAATTGAAGTGGCAAGATTCTGCAAGAATGTTTTCTATTCGCAGTGCTTATAAACTTTTGAGGCCGTGATCTCCCTTGTTTGACTAGTGGCAGGTGGTTTGGCATAAGCGGAGGATTCATATGCATGCGTTTAGTCTATGGTTACCTATTCGGTATGCTCTTACTACTCGAGATAAGCTACTTAGGTATGGATGCATTTTTGAGGCTCGTTGTGTTTTGTGTGGTGCGGGGTATGAAGATGTGGAGCATCTATTCTTTAATTGTTCCTTCACCGAGTACATATGGTGTTCCTTGCATGTCAAATGTGACCTTGCTTGGGAACCACGTTTATGGTCTGTTACTATTTCTTGGATAGGAGGATTTAGTCACACATCTCTCTGTGGTATTTTTGTGCGTCTTATGCTAGCAGTAGTAGTTTATGCTATTTGGAAGGTGCGTAATTCTCGCTTGCATGATGAGCCACCTAGATGCATGTCCCAGCTGGTTGAGTATGTCAAATTCTCAGTATGTACTCATGTTGATTCCTTACAAGGGGTGGCTACTTCCATGGAGAATAAAAGGCTCCAATGCTCCTGGAGATGTTCTAATAGTGTTTTTGATTAGTTTCGGGATTTTTAGTTGTGTTTTACTGTAAGGCACTGATAATATTTGTACCAGTTGTTTAGGTTCCTATTATTGTTAGGGGTCTATCCGTAACTTTATTTTCAAAGGTATGCACTCGTACTTGTGTATATTGTTTTTTTGGTTATAATACTTACCTTATCCAAAAACAAAGGCCGTGAGGAGGTTGTTTTTTATTCCCACGAAATTTCAATTGATATTGCCCAAACTGTTGCCCAAAATTGAAGGTTTGAAGCATTTTTCGATTTCTGGCTGCCCTAGCTCACTCTAATAGATGAAGGAGGCATTCTATATCCCAAACGATTGAAATATTCGTTCCTGAGCTTCCGATTGTGCGTCACCATCGTTTTCAACCGAAAAACTGCAAGAATTAACTCTTGGATTCAAAACACAAGCAATTGCTTCCGGCTCTGATTTCTGGGACTTGCGATGATTTTGTGGAAGTTTTGGCAGACTATGAGGATAAATAAAGAGTAAACGTTGTTTCAAGGCGGAGAGGAGGTTGTTTTCTTTATTCCACGAAATTTCAATTGCAATTGCCCAACGGTTGCCCAAAATTGAAGGTTTGAAGCATTTTTCGATTTCTGGCTGCCCTAGCTCACTCCAATGGATGAAGGAGTGCATTCTAGGCCTCAAATGATCGAAATCTTTGTTCCTGAGCTTCAGATAGTGCGACACCATCGTTTTCTATAGAAAAACTACACGAATTTACTCTTGGATTCAAAACACAAGCAAATTGCACACGTCTTTGATTTATGGGACTCGTACAGATTTCGTGGGAGTTTTTGGAGGAATATGAGGACGAATGGACAATAAATGTTGTTTCTATGGGAAGAGAAGGTTGTTTACTCTCTAGTCCCAAGACATTTCAATTGGAAATTACCAAATGGTTGCCCAAAATAGATGGTTTGAATCATTTTTCGGTTTCTAGATACCCTAGCTCACTCTAATGGACGAAGTAGTGCATTCTAGGCCCCAAATGATTGAAATCTTCGTTCATGAGCTTCGATAGTGCGTCATCATAGTTTCTACTGAAAAACGACAAGAATTTACGCTTGGATTCAAAACGCAAGCAATTGCATACGTCTCTGACTTCTGGGACTCGCGAGGATTTCGTGGGAGTTTTGGCAGACTATGATGATAAATATAGTTAGAGTAAATGTTGTTTCAATACAGAGAGGTGGTTGTTTTATTTATTCCCTCGAAATTTCAATTGCAATTGCCCACCGGTTGCCCAAAATTGAAGCTTTGAAGAATTTTACGATTTCTGGTTGCCCCTAGCTCACTCTAATAGATGAAGGAGGGCATTTTTAGGTCTCAAACGATCGAAATATTCGTTACTGAGCTTCCAATTGTGCGTCACCATCGTTTTCTACCAAAAAACTACAAGAATTAGCTCTTAGATTCAAAACACAAGTTATTGCACCCGTCTCTGATTTCTAGGACTCGCACGGATTTCATGGGAGTTTTGGGGGAATATGAGGATAAATGGAGAGTAAACGTTGTTTCTACGTGGTGAGGATGCAGTTTTCCCAATTCTAACGAAATTTCAATTGGAATTACCCAGCGGTTGTCCAAAATAACACGTTTGAAGTGTTTTTCGATTTCTGGCTGCCCTACCTCACTCTTATGGATGAATGATGGCATTCTAGGCCTCAAACGATCGAAATCTTCGTTCTAGGGCTTCCGATAGTGCGTCACCATTGTTTTCTACAGAAAAACTACATGAATTTGCTCTTGTATTCAAAACACAAGCAATTGCATCCGTCTCTAATTTCGGGGACTCGAACGCATTTCATGGGAGTTTTGGATGAATGAGGTCAAATGGAGAGTAAACATTGTTTCTATGGGGAGATGAGCCTATTTCCTCTATTCCCATGAAATATCAATAGGAATTGCCCAACGGTTGCCCAAAATAGCAGGTTTGATATATTTTTTGGTTTCTGGCAGCCCTAGCTAACTCTAATGGACGAAGGAGGGCATTCTAGGCCCCAAACGATCGAAATATTCGTTTCTGAGATTCCGATTATGCGTCACCATCGTTTTCTAACGAAAAATTGCAAGAATTTACTCTGAAATTCAAAACACAAGAAATTGCACATGTCTCTGATTTTTTTGGGACTCGCACGGATTTCATGGAAGTTTTGGAGGAATATGAGGACAAATGGAGAGTAAACATTGTTTCTATGCAGAGTGGAGGTTATTTCCTCTATTCCCACGAAATTTCAATTGGCATTGTGATGCGTGACGGGTAATGGAATGTAGAGAGGTCAGAATTGAAGAATAGAATGGAGAATAGAGATACGAGAAAAAGTCTATGCCACCACTCAAGATCGGAAAATAGAGTTCGCCACAACTGAGATTAAAGGCCAGGCCACCGTCCCAGTTGATAAAGAACTCACTTGTCTCACCACTAACCTTCCCACCGTTAGATAAATAAAGAAAACAAGATTAACAACAAGCTTTGAAAGAACTTGCAACTTCAGAATTTTCATTCAGTAAAAACTGATATTCTAAGTTACAAAGACTCTCTTTTAAAGAAGACATACAACATTGATAATGACATACATCAGCATTTAATAGCCAACAACTTTCAAGCCTTGAATACACAACTTGCTATGCTACACTTTACTATGCTACAACTTACTAGGCTACAACTTTCTAGACATTGAATGCTGAAAAAATAAATGCTAGCATGGAGATTTCCAAGGCCAAAGTCTTCAAAATTCGTCCAACTCTTCAGCTTCCCCTTAATTTGAAATCTGCATCTTCATTTGAGTTTTGATGCCAAAATAATCACTTCCCATCATAGTTGAATCATTAAGGAAGCCAATAAAGCAAAACTTGGCCCAAAACAGCTTGAGGACCAACCTGAAATTGAGAGCTAAAGTTAGAGCTCCAAATTTCTTTGATGTCACTTGCTATCATCATCAGATTAGTCATGTTTGCTCCTGCATCATTCTCTCCTCCTTGATTGGGATTTGCCACCAAATACTCAGCATCTTCATTTTCAGGTAAGAATTGAGTTAAATCACCAATATGGAAAGTGGCAGAAATATTGGTTTCTCCAGGCAATTCAAGCTTATATGCATTACTTCCAACTTTCTTAACACTTTGAAAGTGCCATAACAACGAGCCATGACCTTGTTCTTCCTTCGTGAGGGAAACCTTTCCTTCCTTAAATGAAGCCAAACCAGATCACTAGGCTTAAATTCAAGGGAGTTGCGATGCTTGTTAGCCTTTTGCTTGTACAATTCATTCACCCTTTCAATTCTAGTCTTCACTTGTTCATGGAGCTTTTTCATTTCTTTGGCACGCTGTTCAGCTTCAAAACTCACTTGGGATGCAATAGAAAGTGGGATCAGATCAATGGGAGTAAGAGGCTTCACTCCATAATTCACTTAAAATGGAGACTTTCCTGTTGCATATGATGGAGCTCTATTGTATGCAAACTCAGCATAGGGAAGTTTGCATCCCAATCTTTGATATTTTTTCCCACCAAACTTCTGAGAAGAGTTGAGAGTGTTCTAGTCACTTTTGTTTGCCCATCAGTTTGAGGATGGTAGGCAAGAGATTTGTTCCCAACAATTTCCACAAGCATATCCAAAAATGGCTTACAACTTAGAATCTCTAACACTTACATTGGTCTTTGGAACTCCATGAAGCTTGAGAATTTCTTTGAAATAGAGATCAACAACATAAGAAGCATCATCTAATTTCGTGCATGCGATGAAATGAGCCATTTTTGAAAAACAATCAACAACTACCATGATAGCATCTTTCCCTCTTTGAGTTCTTGGTAGTGCCACAATAAAATCCATGCTCACATCTTTCCAAGGCTGATTTGGAACATGCAGGGGAGTATTCCTTGATGAAATTGACTCTTAGCTTTATGACAAATAGAGCATCTTGAAACAACATTATGGACATCACCAGTCATCTTAGACCAATAAAAGTGTTCTTGCAAGATGTCAAGTGTCTAGTTGATGCCAAAATGACCAGCAACAGCGCCACCATGGGCTTCTTTCACCAAAAGATCACACATTGAACTTTTGGGAATGCACAACTTGTTGTTCTTGAAAAGAAAACCTTCCTGAATCACTTAAGGGCCTGAAAGAGCAGCCCTTTCTTTCTCAAAGAATTGAGAAAAGTCTTGATCATCCTTGTAAAGAGCTTTAATAAAATGAAAACCAAGAATTTTAGCTTCAACAATAGATAGAAGAGAATACCACTTTGAAAGTGCATCAGCTACAACATTGGTTTTCTAGATTTATGCTTTGAAACAAATGCGAAGGATTGAAGAAATTCAACCCATTTCGCATGCCTTTGATTCAACTTGTGCTGTCCATTAATAAACTTAAGTGCTTGATGATCAGAATGTAGAACAAATTGCTTGGGGCGAAGATAATGACTCCAATAACCAAGAGCTCTTACAATGGCATAGAACTCTTTATCATAAGTGCTGTAATTCTTCCTGGAGCCATTCAACTTCCCCTGAAATAAGCTATGGGACGTTGAGATTGCACCAAAACTGCCCCAATACCTACTCCACTTGCATCACACTCCACTTCAAAGAGATCATCAAAATTGGACAAAGCCAAAATTGGAGCTTAACAAAGTTTCTTCTTAATGGATTCAAAGGGATTATGAGCAGCCTTAGTCCATTCGAAAGAACCTTTCTTCATGCATTCAGTTATAGGAGCCAATAGAGTGCTGAAATCTTTAATGAATCTTCTATAAAATGATGCAAGGCCATGGAAACTTCTTACTTCAGATATGTTGGTTGGAACTGGCCAAGATCTCACAGCTTCAACTTTGGATTCATCAACAGAAATTCCATCCTTTGAAACAACATATCCATGGAAAACAACACTAGGAGTGAAGAATTCACATTTTTCCAACTTTCCAAAAAGTTTTTGTTGCCTCAAAACAGAAAAGACAGCTGTTAAGTGCTTCAAATGATCTTCATGATTCTTAGAATAAACCAGAATATCATCAAAGTATACGACGACAAACTTACCGATGAAAGGACGTAGGACCTCATTCATCAACCTCATAAAAGTACTTGAAGCATTAGTGAGTCCAAATGGTATGACGCTCCATTCATATAATCCTCCTTTAATTTTAAATGATGTCTTCCACTCATCTCATTCCTTCATTCTGAAGATCAATCTTTGAGAAGACAATAGAACCATGCAACTCATCAAGCATATCATCCAAGCGAGGAATTGGATATCTATACTTAAGGGTGATGTTATTTATGGCCCTACTATCAACACACATGCACATAGTACCATCCTTCTTTGGACCAAGCAAAGCTGGAACAGAACATGGGCTCATACTTTCTCGAACATATCCTCTAGCCACCAATTCTTCCACCTGACTTTGTAGCTCTTTGGTTTCTTCTGGATTACACCGATAGGCAGCTTTGTTTGGCAAAGGAGCACCAGGATAAGATCAATTTGATGTTCAATCCCTCTTATTGGAGACAAACCAGGTGGTAGATCATCCGGGAATACATCTTGAAATTGCTCAATCAATGATTGCACCAAAGGATGCAATGTTTCTTCATTTCTTCCTTTCGAAGCCTCAACCACAAGTAAAGCATAAATAGTGTTGTAATTGAGTAAATAATGATCAACTTGTGCCTGGCATATGTAGGAGGCTTTCTAACTTGTGGTTCCCACCCTATGTAAATTCACATAAATCTGACTAGGTGGTAAAGGAACAAGTGTGATTTTCTTTTGATCAACAATAAGAGAATAAGTGTTTTTGTGGCCATCATGAATAACATGTTTATCAAACTGCCAAGGTCTTCCTAAGAGAATCTGGCTAGCATCGATAGGAATCACATCACACAAAATATGATCATGATAAACATTTCCAATGAAAAGAGCAACAAGAGCTTTTTTGGTTACCTTGACATCACTGTTTTTTCTAAGCCATTGAAGTTTGTATGGATGCGGGTGTGGTGTAGTAGGCAACTAAAGTTTCTCAACGAGTATTGTAGAAGCAACATTTGCACAGCTGACACTGTTTATATGAGATTGCATACTTTGCCCTTGATGTTGCACCTAGTGTAAAATATTTGCTCTCTTTGGCCTTGTTCTTGTGGTGCTACCTTTGCATGGAGAACCCTTCTGAACATAAGAAGTTCACCTTGATCAGCTTCTAACACCATCTTGTCTTCAGGATCAGCATTTCCTTCAATATCCCAAATCACTTCCTTTTCAAATTCTTCCTCAATCTCTTCAATCTCCTTAAGTGTCATAATTCTTCTATTTGGACAATCAGCCTGGAAATGGCCAAAAGCATGACATTTAAAGCATTTCTTCCCATCAAACCTTTTCTAAACTTCTTTAGGAGTTTCCTTTACCTTCTCCTTATTATTATCATCTTTTGCAGAAGAAGAGTCATTTTTAGAGAAAGCGCTCTTAAAGAATTTGGAGGCTTGCTTGCTATCTTCTTCAACTTAGCATGTTTCTCCACCTTCACGGCCAACTTGCACACATCCTCAAAGGTCCAAAAAGGCTGTAGATCAACCTTCTCAGCAATATTTGGATTTAACCCACTAAGGAATCGGACAATTTTCAGTTCAGATTCTTCTTGAATTCCACTCTTCATAAGGAGTTGCTCAATTTCTCTAATATACTCTTAAACACCTATACTTTCTTGCTTAAGAGACGCAACCTTGAGATACAAATCTTGCTTGTAACTTGCTGGAATAAATCTTTTATCCATAAGTCTTTTCAGTTTGATCCAAGACTTAAGCTTTCTTTTGCCTTCTCGACTCATCTCCAATTTCAGGTTCTCAAACCAGATCGATGCATACCTTTTGAACTTGATGCATGCAACCTTGAAGCATTTCTCATCATTATAACCTTTTGGCTTCAAAAATTCGCTCAATAGAATGAACCCACTCCAAATATACAGCAAGATTCATGCTCCCATCAAAATCTGGTGGATCTATCTCCACATCTTTGAAATCATCTTTTTTTTTGGGGGGGGGGGCTTCTATGATGAACTTGAGGAATTGAATCTTCAGATGAAGATCCTGCATCACTAGAGTTTGAATTAGATAAGGAAGAGGTGCCTTGAGTGCTCCTTGAGTTCCTCCTCCTTCCATGATTCCTTCTTAGGCCTAGTTGAGCAATGGCTTAATTCAGTAAGCTCTCTATCGCGTCGTAGATTTTGAGCTTGCTCAAGGGTCATATTTTGGGGAATTTCAACCATACTTTAGGCTTGAAAATGGTATATTTAGGCTTATGAAAATGTTTAGGATAGAATAGAATGGAGATTATGCTGAATGGAGAAGAAAAGATAACATCAAAAGGGATGAAGACATGATGCTAAGCTTTGATACCAAGTTGATGTGTGACGTATAATGGAATGTAGAGAGTTCAGAATTGAAGAATAGAACGGAGGATAAAGATCTGAGATAAAGACTATGCCACCACTCAAGACCGGGAAAAGGAGTTAACCACAACTGAGATTAAAAGCCAGGCCACCCTCATTTGTCTCACCACTAACCTTTCCATAGTTAGATATAGAAAACAAGATTAACAACAAGCTTTGAAAGAACTTGCAACTTCGGAATTTTCGTTCAACAAAAATTGATCTTCTAAAGTTACAAAGACTCTCTTTTAAAGAAGACATACAACATTGATAATGACATACACCGGAATTTAATAGCCAACAACTTCCAAGGCTGATTACACAACTTGCTAGGCTACAACTTACTAGGCTACAACTTTCTAAACATTGAATGCTGATAAAATAAATGCTAGAGTGGATTTCCAAGGCCAAAGTCTTCAAAATTCGTCCAAACACTTCAGCTTCCCCTTAATTTGGAATCTGAATCTTCATTTGAGTTTTGATGCCAAAATAATCACTTCACATCATAGTTGACTCATTGAGGAAGCCAATAAAGCAAAACTTGGCTCAAAACAGCTTGAGAACCAATCTGAAATTGAGAGCTAAAGTTGGCGCTCAAATTTCTTTGATGTCACTTGCTAACATCATCAGATTAATCATGTTTGCTCATGTATCACATTATCCAACGGTTGTCCAAAGTAGATGGTTTGAAGCATTTTTCGGTCTCTAGTTGCCCAAGCTCACTCTAATGGATGAAGGAGGGTATTATAGGCTTTAAAGGATCGAAATCCTTTTTCCCGAGCATTCGATTGTGCGTCACCATCGTTTACTACCGAAAAATTCAAGAATTTACTCAATCGAAATATTTGTTCCTGAGCTTCTGATTGTGCTTCACCTTCGCTTTCTACCGAAAAATGCAAGAATTTACTCTTAGATTCAAAACACAAGAAATTGCAACTGTCTCTGATTTCTGGGACTCGCGAGGATTTCGTGGGAGTTTTGGTGGGCTATGACGATAAATATAGAGTAAATGTTGTTTCAATGTAGAGAGGAGGTTGTTTTCTTGATTCCCACGAAATTTCAATTGCAGTTGCCCAACGATTGCACAAAATTGAATGTTTGAAGCATTTTTTGATTTCTGGCTGCCCTAGCTCAATCTAATTGAAGAATGAAGGCATTTTAGGTCTCAAATGATCGAAATATTTGTTAATGAGCTTCCAATTAAGCGTCACCATCGTTTTCGACCAAAAAACTTCAAGAATTAACTCTTGGGTATAAAACACAGGTTTGCTCATGTCTCTAGTTGCTGGGACTCGCACGGATTTCGTGGGAGTTTTGGAGGAATATGAGGACAAAGGGAGTGTAAACATTGTTTCTACGTGGAGAGGAGGTAGTTTTCCCAATTCTGACGAAATTTCAATTGGAATTGCCCAGCAGTTGTCCAAAATAACACGTTTGAAGTGTTTTTCAATTTTTGGCTGCTCTAGCTCACTCTAATAGATGAGGGATGGCACTCTAGGCCTCGAAATCTTCGTTTCAGGGCTTCTGATAGTGCGTCATCATCGTTTTCTATTGAAAAACTACATGAATTTACTCTTGGATTCAAAACACAAGCAATTGCACACGTCTATGAACTCAGGGACTTGAACGGATTTCGTGGGAGTTTTCAAGGAATAAGGTCAAATGGAGAGTAAACGTTGTTTTTATGTGGAGTGGAGGTTGTTTCCACTATTCCCACGAAATTCCAGTTGGCATTGTCCAACGGTTGTCCAAAATAGATGGTTTGAAGCATTTTTCGGTTTTTGGCTGCCCTACCTCACTCCAAGGATGAATGAGGGTATTATAGGCCTCAAACAATCGAAATCCTCTTTCCTAAGCTTTCTATTGTGCGTCACCATCGATTTCTACTGAAAAACTTTAAGAATTTACTCTTGGATTCCACACACAAGTAATGGCAACCATCTCTAATTTTTGGGATTTGCACGGATTTGGTGAGAGTTCTGGAGGAATATGAGGAAAAATGGAGAGTAAACATTTTTTCTATGGGGAGTGGAGGTTGTTTCCTCGATTCCCACGAAATCAATTAGCATCGCCCAACGATTGTACAAAATAGATGGTTTGAAGCATTTTTCGGTTTCTGGCTACCCTAGCTCACTCTAGTGGATGAAGGAGGGCATTATAGGCCTCAAACAATCGAAATCCTCTTTCCTGTGCTTTCAATCGTGCGTTACCATCGTTTCCTGTCGAAAAACTTCAAGAATTTACTCTTCGATTCAAAACACAAGCAACGACACCCGTCTCTGATCTCTGTGACTCGAACAGAATTCGTGAGACTTTTGGAGGAATACGAGAATAAAAGGATAGTAAACGTTGCTTGTCTGTGGATTGGATGTTGTTTCCGCTTTTCCCTTGTAATTTAAACTGGAATTGTTCAACGGTGTCCCAAAATAGCAGATTTAAAGTATTTTGCGGTTTCTGGCTGCCTAGCTCACTCTAATGGATGAAGCAGTGCATTATAGGCCTCAAACGGTCGAAATCTTCGTTCCTGAGCTTCAGATGGTGCGTCACCATTGTTTTCAATAGTAAAACTAAACGAATTTAATCTTGGATTCAAAACACAAGAAATAGCACACGTCTCTGATTTTTGGGACTCGCACGGATTTCGAGGGGATTTTTGGGGACTATAAGGATAAATATAGAGTTAACGTTGTTTCAACGTAGAGCAGATGTTGTTTTTTTATTCCCACGAAATTTCTATTGCAATTGCCCAAATGGTCGCCTAAAATTGAAGGTTTGACGCATTTTTCGAATTCTGGTTGACCTAGCTAACTCTAATAGATGAAGAGTGCATTATAGGCCCCAAGTGATCGAAATATTCGTTCATGAGCTTCCGATTATACGTCACCATAGTTTTCAATCGAAAAACTGCCAGAATTAACTCTTGGATTCAAAACAGAAGCAATTGCATCCGTCTCTGATTTCTGGGACTCGCGATGATTTTGTGGGAGTTTTGGCGGACTACGAGGATAAATACAGAGAGGAGGTTGTTTTATTTATTCCCCACGAAATTTCAATTGCATTTGCCCATCGGTTGTCCAAAATTGTATGTTTGAAGCATTTTTCGATTTCTGGCTGTTGTAGCTCACGCTAATGGATGAAAGAGTGCAGTATAGGCCTCAAACGATCGAAATTTTCGTTCCGAAGCTTCAAATAGTGCGTCACCATCGTTTTCTATAGAAAACTACACGAATTTACTCTTGGATTGAAAACACAAGCAATTGCACACGTCTCTGTTTTTTGGGACTCGCACGGATTTCGTGGAAGTGTTGGAGAAATATGAGGCAAATGGAGGGTAAATGTTGCTTCTATGGGGAGAGAAGGTGTTTTAATCTCTATTCCCAAGACATTTCAATTGGAAATTACCAAACGGTTGCCCAAAATAGATGGTTTGAAGCGTTTTTTCGGTTTCTGGCTGCAGTAGCTCACTCTAATAGATTAAGTAGTGCTTTCTAGACCCCAAATGATCGAAATCTTCATTTCTGAGCTTTCGATAGTGCACCGTCAACGTTTTCTACCGAAAAACGACAAGAATTTATCCTTGGATTCAAAACACAAGCAATTGCAACCATCTCTGGTTTTTATGACTTGTGAGGATTTCGTGGGAGTTTTGGCGGACTATGAGCATAAATATAGAATAAACGTTGTTTCAATGTAGAGAGATGTTGTTTTCTTTATTCCCACGAAATTTCAATTGCAGTTGCCCAACGGTTGCGCAAAATTGAAGGTATGAAGCATTTTTTGATTATTGGCTGCCCTAGCTCACTCTAATAGAAGAATGAGGGCATTTTAGGTCTCAAACGATCGAAATTTTCGTTAATGAGCTTCCGATTATGCGTCACCATCGTTTTCTACCAAAAAACTGCAAGAATTAATTCTTGGATTCAAAACACAAGTTATTGCACCCGTCTCTGATATTTGGGACTCGCACGGATTTCGTGGGAGTTTTGGTGGAATATGAGGATGAGAGTAAATGTTGTTTCTACGTGGAGAGGAAGAAGTTTTCCCAATTCTGACGAAATTTCGGTTGAAATTGCCCAGCAGTTGTCCAAAATAACACGTTTGAAGTAGTTTCGATTTCTGGCTGCACTAGCTTAGTCTAATGTATGAAGGATGGAATTCTAGTCCTCAAACGATCAAAATCTTTGTTCCGAGGCTTTCGATAATGCGTCACCATCGTTTTCTACAGAAAAACTACACGAATTTACTTTTGGATTGAAAACACAAGCAATTGCACTCGTCTCTGATTTCGGGGTCTCGAACGGATTTCGCGGGAGTTTTGTAAGAATGAGGTCAAATGGAGAGTAACGTTGTTTCTATGTGGAGGGAGGTTGTTTCCTCAATTACCATGAAATTTCAATAGGAATTGCCCAACGATAGCCCAAAATAGTAGGTTTAATATATTTTTCGGTTTCTGGCTGTCCTAACTAATGGATGAAGTAGTGCATTCTAGGCCCCATACGATCGAAATCTTCATTCTTGAGCTTTCGATAGTGCGTCATCATCGTTTTCAACCGACAAAGGACAAGAATTTACGTTTGGATTCAAAACACAAGCAATTGCACCCGTCTCTGATTTCTAGGTCTCACGAGGATTTCGTGGGATTTTTGCGAGAATATGAGGATAAATATAGTGTAAACATTGTTTCAATGCAGAGAGGAGATTTTTTTTATTCCCACGAAACTTCAATTGCAATTGCTCAACGGTAGCCCAAAATTGAAGATTTGAAGAATATTTTGATTTCTGACAGCCCTAGCTCACTCTAATAGACGAAGGAGGCATTTTATGTCTTAGCGATCGAAATATTCCTTACTGATCTTCCGATTGTGCGTCACCATCGTTTTCTACCAAAAAACTACTAGAATTAACTCTTGGATTTAAAACACAAGTTTGCTCATGTCTCTGATTCCTGGGACTCGCACGGATTTCGTGGTAGTTTGGGAAGAATATGAGGACAAAGGGAGAGTAAACATTGTTTCTACGTGGAGGGGAGGTAGTTATCACAATTCTGACGAAATTTCAATTGGAATTGTCCAGTAGTTGTCCAAAATAACTCGTTTGAAGTGTTTTTCTAATTAGATGAAAGATGTCATTCTAGGCTTCGAAATCTTTGTTCCGGTGCTTTCGATAGTCCGTTACCATCGGTTTCGACTGAAAAACTACATGAATTTACGCTTGGATTCAAAACACAAGCAATTGCACCCGTCCCTGAATTTAGGGACTCAAATGGATTTCGTGGGAGTTTTGGAGGAATGAGATCAAATGAAGAGTAAACGTTGTTTTTATGTGGAGTGGAGGTTGTTTGCTCTATTCTCACGAAATTTCAATTGGCATTGCCCAACGGTTGTCCAAAATAGATGGTTTGATGCATTTTTCGGTTTCTGGCTGTCCTAGCTCACTTTAATGGATGAAGGAGTACATTATAGGCATCAAACAATCGAAATCCTCTTTCCTGAGCTTTCGATTGTTCGTCACCATCGTTTTCTACAGAAAAACGTCCAGAATTTACTCTTGGATTCCAAACACAAGCAATGGCAACCATCTCTGATTTTTGGGGCTTGCACGTATTTCGTGAGAGTTCTAGAGGAATATGAGGACAAATGGAGAGTAAACATTGTTTCTATGAGGTGTGGAGGCTGTTTCCTCGATTCCCACGAAATTTCAATTGGCATTGCCCAACGGTAGTACAAAATAGATGGTTTGAAGCATTTTTTCGGTTTCTGGCTATCCTAGCTCACTCTAGTGGATGAAGGAGAGCATTATTGGCCTCAAACGATCGAAATCCTCTTTCCTGAGCTTTCCATCATGCATTACCATCGTTTTCTATCGAAAAACTTCAAGAATTTACTCTTGGATTCCAAACCAAGCTATGGCACCCGTCTCTGATTTCTGGGACTCGAACGGAATTCGTTAGACTTTTGGAGGAATATGAGAACAAAAGGAGAGTAAACGTTGCATGTCTGTGGATTGGATGTTGTTTCCACTTTTCCCTTGTAATTTAAACTGGAATTGTCCAATGATGCCCCAAAATTGCAAATTTGAAGTATTTTGCGGTTTCTGGCTGCCTAGCTCACTCTAATGGATGAAGGAGTGTTTTCTAGGCCTCAAACGATAGAAATCTTCGTTCCTGAGCTTCAGATGGTGCGTCACCATCGTTTTCTACAGTAAAACTAAACGAATTTAAGCTTGGATTCAAAACACAAGAAATAGCACACTGCTCTGATTTTTGGGACTCGCACGGATTTCCTGGGAGTTTTTGCAGACTATACAGATAAATATAGAGTTAACGTTGTTTCAAGGTAGAGCAAGGGCTGCTTTCTTATATATATTCTCATGAAAATTCAATTGCAATTGCCCAAACGGTCGCCCAAAATTGAAGGTTTGAAGCATTTTTCGAATTTTGGCTGCCCTAGCTCACTCTAATGGATGAAGGATGGACTTCTAGTCCTCAAACGATCGATATCTTTGTTCTGGGGCTTTTGATAATGCCTCACCATCTTTTTCTACAGAAAAACTACACGAATTTACTTTTGGATTCAAAACACAAGCAGTTGCACTCGTCTCTGATTTCGGGGACTCGAACGGATTTCGCGGGAGTTTTGTAAGAATGAGGTCAAATGGAGAGTAAACGTTGTTTCTATGTGGAGAGGAGGTTGTTCCTCAATTACCATGAAATTTCAATAGGAATTGCCAACGGTAGCCCAAAATAGTAGGTTTAATATATTTTTCGGTTTCTGGCAGTCATAACTAATGGATGAAGTGGTGCATTCTAGGCCCCAAACGATCGAAATCTTCATTCTTGAGCTTTTGATTGTGCGTCATCATTGTTTTCAACCGAAAAGACAAGAATTTACGTTTGGATTCAAAACACAAGCAATTGCACCCGTCTATGATTTCTGGGTCTCACGAGGATTTCGTAGGAGTTTTGGCGGAATATGAGGATAAATATAGTGAAAAAAAATTTTCAATGCAGAGAGGATGTTTTTTATTCCCATGAAATTTCAATTGCAATTTGCTCAACTGTATTCCAAAATTGAAGGTTTGAAGAATACTTCGATTTCTGGCTGCCCTAGCTCACTGTAATAGACGAAGGAGGCATTTTATGTCTCAACGATCGAAATCCTCTTTCCTGAGCTATCAATCATGAGTTGCCATCGTTTTCTATCGAAAAACTTCAAGAATTTAAGTCTTGTATTCCAAACCAAGCTATGGCACCCGTCTCTGATTTCTGGGACTCGAACAGAATTCGTGAGACTTTTGGAGGAATACGAGAACAAAAGGAGAGTAAACGTTGCATGTCTACGGATGGGATGTAGTTTCCTTTTTTCCCTTGTAATTGAAACTAGAATTGTCCAACGGTGCCCCAAAATTGCAGATTTGAAGTATTTTGCGGTTTCTGGCTGCCTAGCTCACTCTACTGGATGAAGGAGTGCATTCTTGGCCTCAAACGATCAAAATCTTCGTTCATGAGCTTCAGATGGTGCGTCACCATCGTTTTCTATAGTAAAACTAAACAAATTTAATCTTGGATTCAAAACACAAGAAATAGCACATGTCTTAGATTTTTGGGACTCGCACGGATTTCGTTGGAGTTTTGGCAGACTATACAGATAAACATAGAGTTAACGTTGTTTCAAGGCAGAGCAAAGTCCTTATATATGTTCCAACGAAAATTCAATTGCAATTGCCCAAACGGTCGCCCAAAATTCTTGGTTTGAAGCATTTTTCGAATTCTGGCCGCCTTAGCTCACTCTAATAGATGAAGGAGTGCATTATAGGCCCCAAGTGATCGAAATATTCGTTCATGAGCTTCCGATTATAAGTCACCATCGTTTTCAACCGAAAAACTGCAAGAATTAACTCTTGGATTCAAAACATAAGCAATTGCATCCGTCTCTGATTTCTGGGACTCGCGATGATTACGTGGCAGTTTTGGCGGACTACGAGGATAAATAAAGAGTAAATGTTGTTTCAATGTAGAGAGGAGGTTGTTTTATTTATTCCCATGAAATTTCAATTGCAGTTGCCCAGTGGTTGACCAAAATTGAAGGTTTGAAGCATTTTTCGAATTCTGGCTGCCCTAGCTCGCTCTAATAGATGGAGTGCATTATAGCCAAGTGATCGAAATATTCGTTCAAGAGCTTCCCGATTATACGTCACCATCGTTTTCAACCGAAAAACTGCAAGAATTAACTCTTAGATTAAAAACATAAGCAATTGCATCCGTCTCTGATTTCTGGGACTCGCGATGATTTCGTCGGAGTTTTGGCGGACTACGAGGATAAATAAAGAGTAAATGTTGTTTCATTGTAGAGAGGAGGTTGTTTTATTTATTCCCACGAAATTTCAATTGCAGTTGCCCAGCGGTTGTCCAACATTGAAGGTTTGAAGCATTTTTCGATTTTTGGCTGCCGTAGGTCACTCTAATGGATGAAAGAGTGCATTCTAGGCCTCAAACAATCGAAATCTTCGTTCCAAAACTTCAAATAGTGCTTCACCCTCGTTTTCTATAGAAAACTACACGAATTTACTCTTGGATTCAAAACACAAGCAATTGCACACATCTCTATTTTTTGGTACTCGCACGGATTTCGTGAGAGTTTTGGAGGAATATGAGGACAAATGAAGGGTAAATGTTGCTTCTAAGGGGAGAGAAGGTGTTTTAATCTCTAGGCCCAAGACATTTCAATTGGAAAATACAAAACAGTTGCCAAAACAGATGGTTTGAATCTTGTTTCGGTCTGGCTGCACTAGCTCACTATAATAGATGAAGTAGTGCTTTCTAGACCCCAAACGATCGAAATCTTCTTTCCTGAGCTTTTTATAGTGCATCATCAACGTATTCTACCGAAAACGACAAGAATTTACGCTTGGATTCAAAACACAAGCAATTGCACCCATATCTGATTTCTGGGACTCGGAAGGATTTCGTGGGAGGTTTAGTGGACTATGACGATAAATATAGAGTAAACATTGTTTCAATGTAGAGAGGAGGTTGTTTTCTTTATTCCCACGAAATTTCAATTGCAGTTGCCCAACGGTTGCACAAAATTGAATATTTGAAGCATTTTTTGATTTCTGGCTGCCCTAGCTCACTCTAATTGAAGAATGAAGGCATTTTAGGTCTCAAACGATCGAAATATTCGTTAATGAGCTTCCAATTAAACGTCACCATCGTTTTCTACCAAAAAACTGCAAGAATTAACTTTTGGATTCAAAACACAAGTTATTGCACCCGTCTCTGATTTCTGAGACTCGCACGGATTTGTGACAGTTTTGGGGGAATATGAGGACAAATGGATAGTAAACGTTGTTTCAACGAGGAGAGGAGGTAGTTTTCCCAATTTTGACGAAATTTCGATTGGAATTACCCTGCCGTTGTCCAAAATAACACGTTTGAAGTGGTTTTCGATTTCTGGCTGCCCTGGCTCACTTTAATGGATGAAGGATGGCATTCTAGTCATCAAACGATCGAAATTTTTGTTCCGGGGCTTCCAATAAGGCGTCACCATCGTTTTCTGTAGAAAACTACACGAAAATACTCTTGGATTCAAAACACAAGCAATTGCACACGTCTCTGATTTCGGGGACTCGAACGGATTTCGTGGGAGTTTTGTAAGAATGAGGTCAAATGGGGAGTAAACGTTGTTTCTATGTGGAGAGGAGGTTGTTTCCGTAATTCCGATGAAATTTCAATATGAATTGCCCAACGGTAGCCCAAAATAGCAGATTTAATATATTTTTCGGTTTCTGGCTTCCCTAACTAACTAAAATTGATGAAGGAGGGCATTCTAGGCCCCAAACAATCGAAATATTCGTTCCTGAGCTTCCGATTGTGCGTCACCTTAGTTTTCTGCCAAAAAACCGAAAGAATTTACTATTGGCTTCAAAACACAAGAAATTCCACATGTCTATGATTTTTGGGACTCACAAGGATTTCGTGGGAGTTGTGGGGGAATATGAGGACAAAAGAGTAAACATTGTTTCTATGTGGAGTGGAGTTCGTTTCCTCTATTCCCATAAAATTTCAATTGGCATTGCCCAACAGTCGTCCAAAATAGATGGTGTGAAGTATTTTACGGTTTCTTGCTGCCCTAGCTCACTCTAATGGATGAAGTAGTGCATTCTAGGTCATACACGATCGAAATCTTCATTCATGAGCTTTCGATAGTGCGTCATCATCGTTTTCAACCGAAAAAGGACACAAGTTTTCGCTTGGATTCAAAACACAAGCAATTGCACCCGTCTCTGATTTCTGGGTCTCACGAGGATTTTGTAGGAGTTTGGCAGAATATGAGGATAAATATAGTGTTAAACATTGTTTAAATACAGAGAGGAGGTTGTTTTTTTATTCCCACGAAATTTCAATTGCAATTGCTCAACAGTAGCCCAAAATTGAAGGTTTGAAGAATATTTCGATTTCTGGCTACTCTAGCTCACTCTAAAAGATGAAGGAGGGCATTTTATGTCTCAACGATCGAAATATTCCTTACTGATCTTCCGATTGTGCGTCACCATCGTTTTCTACCAAAAATCCTCAAGAATTAACTCTTGGTTTAAAACACAAGTTTGCTCGTGGGAGTTTTGGAGGAATATGATGGCATTCTAGCCCACCACCATCGTTTCCTACTGCAATTGCACCCCCTCTTGCGGTTAAATGGAGAGCGTTGTTTTTATGTAGATGGAGGTTGTTTCGTCTTGAGCTTTCGATTGCGCCACCATCGTTTACTACTACAAGCAATGTCACTCACTCTAATTTTTGGGGCTGAGAGTTCTAGGGGAATTGAAACTTCAATTAGCACAAAAATTCACTCTAGAACTCGAACGAAATTCATGATTTGAAGTATTTTTGGTTCCTGAGCTTCAGACCATTTTTCAATTTCTGGCTGCCCAAGCTCTCTCAATGGACGAAGGACTACATTCTAGGTCGTAAACGATCGAAATCTTCG
>CM061141.1:169365019-169386242 GCA_030789695.1 Scilla litardierei
ATGTCTCTGATTTCTGGGACTCGCACGGATTTCGTGGGTGTTTTAGAGGAATATGAGGACAAATGTTGAGTAAACATTGCTTCTACGTGGAGAGGAGGTAGTTATCACAATTCTGACGAAATTTCAATTGGAATTTCCCAGCAGTTGTCCAAAATAACACGTTTGAAGTGTTTTTCGATTTCTGGCAGCCCTAGCTCCCTCTAATATATGAAGGATGGCATTCTAGCCCACAAAATCTTCGTTTCAGGGCTTCCAATAGTGCGTCACCATCGTTTCCTACTGAAAAATTATATGAATTTACTCTTGGATTCAAAACACAAGCAATTGCACCCCCTCTCAGAATTCAGGGACTCGAACGGATTTCGTGGGAGTTTTGGAGGAATGCGGTTAAATGGAGAGAAAACGTTGTTTTTATGTAGAGTGGAGGTTGTTTCGTCTATTCCCACAAAATTTCAATTGGCATTGCCCAACGGTTGTCCAAAATAATGGTTTGAAGAATTTTTCGGTTTTTGGCTGTCCTAGCTCACTCTTATGGATGAAGGGGTTCATTATAGGCCTCAAACAATCGAAATCCTCTTTCATGAGCTTTCGATTGCGCGTCACCATCGTTTACTACTGAAAAACTTCAAGAATTTACTCTTGAATTCCAAACACAAGCAATGTCACTCATCTCTAATTTTTGGGGCTCGCACGGATTTCGTGAGAGTTCTAGGGGAATATGAGGACAAATGGAGAGTAAACATTGTTTCTATGGGGAGTGGAGGTTGTTTCCTCGATTCCCATGAAACTTCAATTAGCATTGTCCAACGGTTGTACAAAATAGATGGTTTGAAGCATTTTTCGGTTTCTGGCTACCCTAGCTCACTCTAGTGGATGAAGGAGGGCATTATAGGCCTCAAACGATTAAAATCCTCTTTCCTGAGCTTTCAATCGTGCGTTACCATCGTTTTCTATCGAAAAATTTCAAAAATTCACTCTAGAGGATGAAGGAGGGCATTAATGGCACACGTCTCTGATTTCTGGGACTCGAACGAAATTCATGGGAGTTTTGGAGGAATATGAGAACAAAAGGAGAGTAAACGTTGCTTATTTGCGGATTGGATGTTGTTTCCTCCTTTCCCTTGTAATTTAAACTGGAATTGTCCAACGGTGTCCCAAAATAGTAGATTTGAAGTATTTTTGCGGTTTCTGGCTGCCTAGCTCACTCTAATGGATGAAAGAGTGCATTCTAGGCCTCAAACGATCAAAATCTTTGTTCCTGAGCTTCAGACGGTGCGTCACCATCGTTTTCTATAGTAAAACTAAACGAATTTAATATTGGATTCAAAACACACGCAATAGCACACGTCTCTGATTTTTGGGACTCGCACAGATTTTGTGGGAGTTTTGGCAGACTATAAGGATAAATATAGAGTTAACGTGGTTTCAAGGTAGGGCAGGGACTGGTTTCTTTATTCCCACGAAATTTCGATTGCAATTGCTCAAACGGTTGCCCAAAATTGAAGGTTTGAAGCATTTTTTGACTTCTGGCTGCCCTAGCTCACTCAAATAGATGTTGGAGTGTATTATAGGCCCCAAGTGATCGAAATATTCGTTCCTGAGCTTCCGATTATACGTCACCATCGTTTTCAACCGAAAAACTGTAATAATTAACTCTTGGATTCAAAACACAAGCAATTGCACCTGCATCTGATTTCTGGGACTCACAACGATTTCTTGTGAGTTTTGGCGGATCATGAGGATAAATATAGAGTAAACGTTGTTTCAATGCAGAGATGTGGTTGTTTTCTTTATTCTCACAAAATTTGATTTGCAATTGCCTAGCGGTTGCCTAATATTGAAGGTTAGAAGCATTTTTCAATTTTTGGCTGCCCAAGCTCTCTCAATGGACGAAGGACTACATTCTAGGTCGTAAACGATCGAAATCTTCGTTTCTGAACTTCAGATAGTGCGTCACCAACGTTTTCTACAAAAAACTACACGAATTTAACCTTGGGTTCAAAACACAAGAAAATTGCACACTTCTTTGATTTTTGAGACTCTCACGGATTTCATGGGAATTTTTGGAGGAATATGAGGACAAATGAAGGCTACCCTAGCTCACACTTGTGGAAGAAGGAGGGCATTATAGGCCGTAAATGATCGAAATCCTCTTTCCTGAGCTTTCAATCATGCGTTACGATCGTTTTCTATCGAAAAACTTCAAGAATTTACTCTTGGATTCCAAACCAAGCTATGTCACCCGTCTCTGATTTCTGGGACTTGAACAGAATTCGTGAGACTTTTGGAGGAATATGAGAACAAAAGGAGAGTAAACGTTGCATGTCTACGGATGGGATGTAGTTTCCTTTTTTCCCTTGTAATTGAAACTAGAATAGTCCAACGGTGCCCCAAAATTGCAGATTTGAAGTATTTTACGGTTTCTGGCTGCCTAGCTCACTCTACTGGATGAAGGAGTGCATTCTTGGCCTCAAACGATCGAAATCTTCGTTCATGAGCTTCAGATGGTGCGTCACCATCGTTTTCTATAGTAAAACTAAACAAATTTAATCTTGGATTCAAAACACAAGAAATAGCACATGTCTCAGATTTTTGGGACTCGCACGGATTTCGTTGGAGTTTTGGCAGACTATACAGATAAACATAGAGTTAACGTTGTTTCAAGGCAGAGCAAAGTCTGTTTTCTTATATATGTTCCAACGAAAATTCAATTGCAATTGCCCAAACGGTCGCCCAAAATTCTTGGTTTGAAGCATTTTTCGAATTCTGGCTGCCTTAGCTCACTCTAATAGATGAAGGAGTGCATTATAGGCCCCAAGTGATCGAAATATTCGTTCATGAGCTTCCGATTATAAGTCACCATCGTTTTCAACCGAAAAACTGCAAGAATTAACTCTTGGATTCAAAACATAAGCAATTGCATCCGTCTCTGATTTCTGGGACTCGCGATGATTACGTGGCAGTTTTGGTGGACTACGAGAATAAATAAAGAGTAAATGTTGTTTCAATGTAGAGAGGAGGTTGTTTTATTTATTCCCACGAAATTTCAATTGCAGTTGCCCAGAGGTTGTCCAAAATTGAAGGTTTGAAGCATTTTTCGATTTTTGGCTGCCGTAGGTCACTCTAATGGATGAAAGAGTGCATTCTAGGCCTCAAACGTTCGAAATCTTCCTTCTGAAGCTTCAAATAGTGCTTCACCCTCATTTTCTATGGAAAAACTACCTGAATTTACTCTTGGATTCAAAACACACAATTGCACACGTCGCTATTTTTTGGGACTCGCACGGATTTCGTGAGAGTTTTGGATGAATATGAGGACAAATGGAGGGTAAATGTTGATTCTAAGGGGAGAGAATGTGTTTTAATCCCTAGGTCCAAGACATTTCAATTGGAAATTACCAAACGGTTGCCCAAAATAGATGGTTTGAAGCTTTTTCGGTCTGGCTGCACTAGCTCACTCTAATAGATGAAGTAGTGCTTTCTAGACCCCAAACGATCGAAATCTTCTTTCCTGAGCTTTTGATAGTGCATCATCAACGTTTTCTACCGAAAACGACAAGAATTTATGTTTGGATTCAAAACACAAGCAATTGCACCCATATCAGATTTCTGGGACTCGCGATGATTTCGTGGGAAGTTTTGGTGGACTATGACGATAAATATAGAGTAAACATTGTTTCAATATAGAGAGGAGGTTGTTTTTTTATTCCCACGAAATTTCAATTACAGTTGCCCAACGGTTGCACAAAATTGAATGTTTGAAGCATTTTTTGATTTCTGGCTGTCCTAGCTCACTCTAATTGAAGAATGAAGGCATTTTAGGTCTCAAACAATCGAAATATTCGTTAATGAGCTTCCAATTAAACGTCACCATCGTTTTCTACCAAAAAACTGCAAGAATTAACTTTTGGATTCAAAACACAAGTTATCGCACCCGTCTCTGATTTCTGAGACTCGCACGGATTCGTGACAGTTTTGGGGGAATATGAGGACAAATGGATAGTAAACATTGTTTCAACGTGGAGAGGAGGTAGTTTTCCCAATTTTGACGAAATTTTGATTACAATTACCCTGCCGTTGTCCAAAATAACACGTTTGAAGTGGTTTTCGATTTCTGGCTGCCCTGGCTCACTCTAATGGATGAAGGATGGCATTCTAGTCCTCAAACGATCGAAATCTTTGTTCCGGGGCTTCCAATAAGGCGTCACCCTCGTTTTCTGTAGAAAACTAAACGAAAATACTCTTGGATTCAAAACACAAGCAATTGCACTCGTCTCTGATTTCGGGGACTCGAAAGGATTTCGTGGGAGTTTGATAAGAATGAGGTCAAATGGAGAGTAAACGTTGTTTCTATGTAGAGAGGAGGTTGTTTCCGCAATTCCCATGAAATTTCAATATGAATTGCCCAACGGTAGCCCAAAATAGCATATTTAATATATTTTTCGGTTTCTGGCTTAACTAACTAACTAAAATTGATGAAGGAGGGCATGCTAGGCCCCAAACATTCGAAATATTCGTTCCTGAGCTTCCGATTGTGCGTCACCTTCGTTTTTTGCCAAAAAACTGAAAGAATTACTCTTGGTTTCAAAACACAAGAAATTCCACATGTCTCTGATTTTTGGGACTCGCAAGGATTTCTTGCGAGTTTTGGAGGAATATGAAGACAAATGGAGAGTAAACATTGTTTCTATGTGGAGTGGAGTTTGTTTCCTCTATTCACATGAAATTTCAATTGGCATTGCTCAACAGTTGTCCAAAATAGATGTTGTGAAGTATTTTACGGTTTCTTGTTGCCCTAGCTCACTCTAATGGATGAAGTAGTGCATTCTAGGTCATACACGATCGAAATCTTCATTCATGAGCTTTCGATAGTGAGTCATCATCGTTTTCAACCGAAAAAGGACACTAATTTACGTTTGGATTCAAAACACAAGCAATTGCAACCGTCTCTGATTTCTGGGTCTCACGAGGATTTTGTGGGAGTTTTGGCAGAATAATAGGATAAATATAGTGTAAACATTGTTTAAATATAGAGAGGAGCTTGTTTTTTTATTCCCACGAAATTTCAATTGCAATTGCTCAACGGTAGCCCAAAATTGAAGGTTTGAAGAATATTTCGATTTCTGGCTACCCTAGCTCACTCTAAAAGAGGAAGGAGGGCATTTTATGTCTCAACGATCGAAATATTCCTTACTGATCTTCCGATTGTGCGTCACCATCGTTTTCTACCAAAAAACCTCAAGAATTAACTCTTGGATTTAAAACACAAGTTTGCTCATGTCTATGATTTCTGGGACTCGCACGGATTTCGTGGGAGTTTTGGAGGAATATGAGGACAAATGTCGAGTAAACATTGCTTCTACGTGGAGATGAGGTAGTTATCACAATTCTGACGAAATTTCAATTGGAATTGCCCTGCAGTTGTCCAAAATAACACGTTTGAAGTGTTTTTCGATTTCTGGCTGCCCTAGCTCCCTCTAATATATGAAGGATGGCATTCTAGGCCTCGAAATCTTCGTTTCGGGGCTTCCAATAGTGCGTCACCATCGTTTTCTACTGAAAAACTATTTGAATTTACTCTTGGATTCAAAACACAAGCAATTGCACCCCTCTCTGAATTCAGGGACTCGAACGGATTTCGTGGGAGTTTTGTAGGAATGGGGTCAAATGGAGAGTAAACGCTGTTTTTATGTGGAGTGGAGGTTGTTTCCACTGTTCCAACGAAATTTCAAAAGGCATTGCCCAACGGTTGTCCAAAATAGACGGTTTGAAGCATTTTTCGGTTTTTGGATGTCCTAGCTCACTCTAATGGTGAAGGAGTGCATTATAGGCCTCAAACAAACGAAATACTCTTTCCTAAGCTTTCGATTGTGCGTCACCATCGTTTACGACTGAAAAACTTCAAGAATTTACTCTTGAATTCCAAACACAAGCAATGGCACTCATCTCTAATTTTTGGGACTCGCACAGATTTCATGAGAGTTCCGGGGGAATATGAGGACAAATGGAGAGTAAACATTGTTTCTATGGGGAGTGGAGGTTGTTTCCGCGATTCCCAGGAAACATCAATTGGCATTGTCCAACGGTTGTACAAAATAGATGGTTTGAAGCATTTTTCGGTTTCTGGCTACCCTAACTCACTCTAGTGGATGAAGGAGGGCATTAATGGCACACTTCTCTGATTTCTGGGACTCGAACGGAATTCGTGGGAGTTTTGGAGGAATATGAGAACAAAAGGAGAGTAAACGTTGCTTATTTGCGGATTGGATGTTGTTTCCTCTTTTCCCTTGTAATTTAAACTGGAATTGTCCAACGGTATCCCAAAGTAATTGATTTGAAGTATTTTGCGGTTTCTGGCTGCCTAGCTCACTCTAATGGATGAAAGAGTGCATTCTAGGCCTCAAACGATCGAAATCTTCGTTCCCGAGCTTCAGATGGTGCGTCACCATCGTTTTCTATAGTAAAACTAAACGAATTTAATATTGGATTCAAAACACCCGCAATAGCACACGTCTCTGATTTTTGGGACTCGCACGGATTTCGTGGGAGTTTTTGCAGACTATAAGGATACATATAGAGTTAACGTGGTATCAAGGTAGGGCAGAGACTGTTTTCTTTATTCCCACGAAATTTCGATTGCAATTGCCCAAACGGTCGCCCAAAATTGAAGGTTTGAAGCATTTTTCAAATTCTGGCTGCCCTAGCTCACTCTAATAGATGTTGGAGAGTATTATAGGCCCCAAGTGATCGAAATATTCGTTCCTGAGCTTCCGATTATACGTCACCATCGTTTTCAACCGAAAAACTGTAATAATTAACTCTTGGATTCAAAACACAAGCAATTGCACCTGCATCTGATTTCTGGGACTCACAACGATTTCTTGTGAGTTTTGGCGGACTATGAGGATAAATATAGAGTAAACGTTGTTTCAATGCAGAGAGGTGGTTGTTTTCTTTATTCCCACAAAATTTGATTTGCAATTGCCCAGCGGTTGCCTAAAATTGAAGGTTAGAAGCATTTTTCAATTTCTGGCTGCCCAGTCTCTCTTAATGGACGAAGGACTGCATTCTAGGTCTCAAACGATCGAAATCTTCTTTTCTGAACTTCAGATAGTGCGTCACCAACGTTTTCTACAATAACTACACGAATTTACTCTTGGGCTCAAAACACTAGCAAATTGCACACGTCTCTGATTTTTGGGACGCTCACGGATTTCGTGGGAGTTTTTGGAGGAATATGAGAACAAATGAAGGCTGCCCTAGCTCACTCTAGTGGATGAAGGAGGGCATTATAGGCCTGAAACGATCGAAATCCTCTTTCCTGAGCTTTTATTCGTGCGTCACCATTGTTTTCTACCGAAAAACTTCAAGCATTTACTCTTGGATTCAAAACACAAGCAATGGCACCCGTCTCTGATTTCTGGGACTCGAACGGAATTCGTGAGAGTTTTGGAGGAATATGAGAATAAAAGGAGAGTACGTTGCTTGTCTGTGGATTGGATGTTGTTTCCCCTTTTCCCTCGTAATTTAAACTGGAATTGTCCAACGGTGCCCCAAAATTACAGATTTGAAGTATTTTGCGGTTTCTGGTTGCCTAGCTCGCTCTAATGGATGAAGGAGTGCATTCTAGGCCTCAAACAATCGAAATCTTCATTCCTGAGCTTCAGATGGTGCGTCACCTTCGTTTTCTACAGTAAAACTAAACAAATTTAATCTTGGATTCAAAACACAAGAAATAGCACACGTCTCAGATTTTTGGGACTCGTACGGATTTCCTACGAGTTTTTACGGACTATACGGATAAATATAGGGTAAAACGTTGTTTCAAGGCAGGGCAAAGGCTGTTTTCTTATATATATTCGAACGAAAATTCAATTCCAATTGCCCAAACGGTCGCCCAAAATTGAAGGTTTGAAGCATTTTTCGAATTCTGGCTGCCCTAGCTCACTCTAATAGATGGAGGAGTGCATTTTAGGCCCCAAATGATCGAAATATTCGTTCATGAGCTTCCGATTATACGTCACCATCGTTTTCAACCGAAAAACTGCAAGAATTAACTCTTGGATTCAAAACATTAGCAATTGCATCCGTCTCTGATTTCTGGGACTCGCGATGATTATTACGTGGTAGTTTTGGCGGATATGAGGATAAATAAAGAGTAAATTTTGTTTCACTGTAGAGAGGAGTTTGTTTTATTTATTCCCACGAAATTTCAATTGCAGTTGCCCAACGGTTGTCCAAAATTGAAGGTTGAAGCATTTTTCGAATTCTGGCTTCCCTAGCTCACTCTTTTAGATGAAGGAGTGCATTATAGGCCCCAAGTGATCGAAATATTCGTTCATGAGCTTACGATTATACGTCACCATCGTTTTCAACCGAAAAACTGTAAGAATTAACTCTTGGATTCAAAACATAAGCAATTGCATTTGTATCTGATTTCTGGGACTCGCGATGATTTTGTGGGAGTTTTGGCGGACTACGAGGATAAATAAGGAGTAAATGTTGTTTCATTGTAGAGCGGAGGTTGTTTTATTTATTCCCACGAAATTTCAATTGCAGTTGCCCAGCGGTTGTCCAAATTGAAGGTTTGAAGCATTTCTCGATTTTTGGCTGCCGTAGGTCACTCTAATGGATGAAAGAGTGCATTCGAGGCCTCAAACGATCGAAATCTTCGATCCGAAGCTTCATATAGTGTTTCACCCTCGTTTTCTATAGAAAAACTACACAAATTTACTCTTGGATTCAAAACACAAGCAATTGCAAACGTCTCTATTTTTTTGGGACTCGCACGGATTTCATGAGAGTTTTGGAGGAATATGAGTACAAATGGTGGGTAAATGTTTCTTCTAAGGGGAGAGAAGGTGTTTTAATATCTAGGCCCAAGACATTTCAATTGGAAATTACCAAACGGTTGCCCAAAATAGATGGTTTGAAGCTTTTTTCGGTCTGGCTGCACTAGCTCACTATAATAGATGAAGTAGTGCTTTCTAGACCCCAAACGATGGAAATCTTCTTTCCTGAGCTTTGGATAGTGCATCATCAACGTTTTCTACCGAAAACGACAAGAATTTACGCTTGGATTCAAAACACAAGCAATTGCACCCATATCTGATTTCTGGGACTCGCGAGGATTTTGTGGGAGTTTTGGTGGACTATAACGATAAATATAGAGTAAACGTTGTTTCAATGCAGAGAGGAGGTTGTTTTCTTTATTCCCACGAAATTGCAATTGCAGTTGCCCAACGGTTGCAGAAAATTGAATGTTTGAAGCATTTTTTGATTTCTGGCTGCCCTAGCTCACTCTAATTGAAGAATGAAGGCATTTTAGGTCTCAAACGATCGAAATATTCATTAATGAGCTTCCAATTAAACGTCACCATCGTTTTCTACCAGAAAACTGCAAGAATTAACTTTTGGGTTCAAAACACAAGTTATTGCACCCGTCTCTGATTTCTGAGACTCGCACGGATTTGTGGCAGTTTTGGGGGAATATGAGGACAAATGGATAGTAAACATTGTTTCCACGGGGAGAGGAGGTAGTTTTCCCAATTCTGACGAAATTTCGATTGGAATTACCCTACCGTTGTCCAAAATAACACGTTTGAAGTGGTCTTCGATTTCTGGCGGCCCTGGCTCACTCTAATGGATGAAGGATGGCATTCTAGTCCTCAAACGATCGAAATCTTTGTTCCGGGGCTTCCAATAAGGCGTCACCATCGTTTTCTATAGAAAAGTACACGAAAATACTCTTGGATTCAAAACACAAGCAATTGCACCCCTCTCTGATTTCGGGGACTCGAACGGATTTCGTGGGAGTTTTGTAAGAATGAGGTCAAATGGAGAATAAACGTTGTTTCTATGTGGAGAGGAGGTTGTTTCCGCTATTCCCATGAAATTTCAATATGAATTGCCCAACGGTAGCCCAAAATAGCAGATTTAATATATATTTCGGTTTCTGTCTACCCTAACTAACTAAAATTGATGAAGGAGGGCATTCTAGGCCCCAAACAAACGAAATATTCGTTCCTGAGCTTCCGATTGTGCGTCACCTTAGTTTTCTGCCAAAAAACCGAAAGAATTTACTCTTGGTTTCAAAACACAATAAATTCCACATGTCTATGATTTTTGGGACTCGCAAGGATTTCGTGGGAGTTTTGGGGGAATATGAGGACAAATGGAGAGTAAACATTGTTTCTGTGTGGAGTGGAGTTCGTTTCCTCTATTCCAATAAAATTTCAATTTGCATTGCCCAACAGTTGTCCAAAATAGATGGTGTGAAGTATTTTACGGTTTCTTGCTGCCCTAGCTCACTCTAATGGATGAAGTAGTGCATTCTAGGTCATACACGATCGAAATCTTCATTCATGAGCTTTCGATAGTGCGTCCTCATCGTTTTCAACCGAAAAAGGACACGAGTTTTCGCTTGGATTCAAAACACAAGCAATTGCACCCGTCTCTGATTTCTGGGTCTCACGAGGATTTTGTGGGAGTTTTGGCAGAATAAGAGGATAAATATAGTGTTAAACATTGTTTAAATACAGAGAGGAGGTTGGTTTTTTATTCCCACGAAATTTCAATAGCAATTGCTCAACGGTAGCCCAAAATTGAAGGTTTGAAGAATATCTCGATTTCTGGCTACTCTAGCTCACTCTAAAAGATGAAGGATGGCATTTTATGTCTCAACGATCGAAATATTCCTTACTGATCTTCCGATTGTGCGTCACCATCGTTTTCTACCAAAAAACCTCAAGAATTAACTCTTGGTTTAAAACACAAGTTTGCTCATGTCTCTGATTTCTGGGACTCGCACGGATTTCTTGGGTGTTTTTGAGGAATATGAGGACAAATGTTGAGTAAACATTGCTTCTACGTGGAGAGGAGGTAGTTATCACAATCCTGACGAAATTTCAATTGGAATTTCCCAGCAATTGTCCAAAATAACACGTTTGAAGTGTTTTTCGATTTCTAGCTGCCCTAGCTCCCTCTAATATATGAAGGGTGGCATTCTAGGCCTCGAAATCTTCGTTTCGGGGCTTCCAATAGTGCGTCACCATCGTTTCCTACCGAAAAACTATATGAATTTACTCTTGGATTCAAAACACAAGCAATTGCACCCCTCTCTGAATTCAGGGACTCGAATGGATTTCGTGGGAGTTTTGGAGGAATGAGGTCAAATGGAGAGTAAACGTTGTTTTTATGTGGAGTGGAGGTTGTTTCCTCTATTCCCACGAAATTTCAATTGGCATTGCCCAACGGTTGTCCAAAATAGACGGTTTGAAGCATTTTTCGGTTTTTGGCTGTCCTAGATCACAGTAATGGATGAAGGAGTGCATTATAGGCCTCAAACAATCGAAATCCTCTTTCCTGAGCTTTCGATTGTGCGTCACCATCGTTTTCTACTGAAAAACTTCAAGAATTTACTCTTCAATTCCAAACACAAGAAATGGAACTCATCTCTAGTTTTTGGGACTCGCACGGATTTCGTGAGAGTTCTGGGGGAATATGAGGACAAATGGAGAGTAAACATTGTTTCTATGGGAAGTGGAGGTTGTTTCCTCGATTCTCACAAAACCTCAATTGGCATTGTCCAACGGTTGTACAAAATAGATGGTTTGAAGCATTTTTCGGTTTTTGGCTACCTTAGTTCACTCTAGTGGATGAAGGAAGGCATTATAGGCCTCAAACGATTAAAATCCTATTTCCTGAGCTTTCAATCGTGCGTTACCATCGTTTTCTATCAAAAAATTTCAAAAATTCACTCTAGTGGATGAAGGAGGGCATTAATGGCACACGTCTCTGATTTCTGGGACACGAACGGAATTCGTGGGAGTTTTGAAGGAATATGAGAACAAAAGGAGGGTAAACATTGCTTATTTGCGGATTGGATGTTGTTCCCTCTTTTCCCTTGTAATTTAAACTGGAATTGTCCAACGGTGTCCCAAAATAGTAGATTTGAAGTATTTTGCGGTTTCTGGCTGTCTAGCTCACTCTAATGGATGATGGAGTGCATTCTAGGCCTCAAACGATAGAAATCTTCGTTCATGAGCTTCAGATGGTGTGTCACCATCGTTTTCTATAGTAAAACTAAACGAATTTAATATTGGATTCAAAACACACGCAATAGCACACGTCTCTGATTTTTGGGACTCGCACGGATTTCGTGGGAGTTTTGGCAGACTATAAGGATAAATATAGAGTTAACGTGGTATCAAGGTAGGCCAGAGACTGTTTTCTTTATTCCCACGAAATTTCGATTGCAATTGCCCAAACGGTCGCCCAAAATTGAAGGTTTGAAGCATTTTTCAAATTCTGGCTGCCCTAGCTCACTCTAATAGATGTTGGAGAGTATTATAGGCCCCAAGTGATCGAAATATTCGTTCATGAGCTTCCGATTATACGTTACCATTGTTTTCAACCGAAAAACTGTAATAATTAACTCTTGTATTCAAAACACAAGCAATTGCACCTGCATCTGATTTCTGGGACTCACAACGATTTCTTGTGAGTTTTGGCGGACTATGAGGATAAATATAGAGTAAACGTTGTTTCAATGCAGAGAGGTGGTTGTTTTCTTTATTCCCACGAAATTTCAATTGCAATTACCCAGCGGTTGCAGAAAATTGAATGTTTGAAGCATTTTTTGATTTCTGGCTGCCCTAGCTCACTCTAATTAAAGAATGAAGACATTTTAGTTCTCAAACGATCGAAATATTCATTAATGAGCTTCAAATTAAACGTCACCATCTTTTTCTACCAAAAAACTGCAAGAATTAACTTTTGGGTTCAAAACACAAGTTACTGCACCCGTCTCTGATTTCTGAGACTCGCACGGATTTGTGGCAGTTTTGGGGGAATATGAGGACAAATGGATAGTAAACGTTGTTTCAACGTGGAGAGGAGGTAGTTTTCCCAATTCTGACGAAATTTCGATTGGAATTACCCTACCGTTGTCCAAAATAACACGTTTGCAGTGGTCTTCGATTTTTGGCGGCCCTGGCTCACTCTAATGGATGAAGGATGGCATTCTAGTCCTCAAACGATCGAAATCTTTGTTTCGGGGCTTCCAATAAGGCGTCACCATCGTTTTCTAAAGAAAAGTACACGAAAATACTCTTGGATTCAAAACACAAGCTATTGCACCCCTCTCTGATTTCGGGGACTCGAACGGATTGCGTGGGAGTTTTGTAAGAATGAGGTCAAATGGAGAGTAAACGTTGTTTCTATGTGGAGAGGAGTTTGTTTCCGCTATTCCCATGAAATTTCAATATGAATTGCCCAACGGTAGTCCAAAATAGCAGATTTAATATATTTTTCGGTTTCTGGCTACCGTAACTAACTAAAATTGATGAAGGAGGGCATTCTAGGCCCCAAACAATCTAAATATTCGTTCCTGAGCTTCCGATTGTGCGTCAGCTTAGTTTTCTGCCAAAAAACTGAAAGAATTTACTCTTGGTTTCAAAACACAAGAAATTCCACATGTCTATGATTTTTGGGACTCGCAATGATTTCGTAGGAGTTTTGGGGGAATATGAGGATACATGGAGAGTAAACATTGTTTCTATGTGGAGTGGAGTTCGTTTCCTCTATTCCCATAAAATTTCAATTGGCATTGCCCAACAGTTGTCCAAAATAGATGGTGTTAAGTATTTTACGGTTTCTTGCTGCCCTAGCTCACTCTAATAGATGAAGTAGTGCATTCTAGGTCATACACGATCGAAATCTTCATTCATGAGCTTTCGATAGTGCGTCATCATCGTTTTCAACCGAAAAAGGACACGAGTTTTCGCTTGGATTCAAAACACAAGCAATTGCACCCGTCTCTGATTTCTGGGTCTCACGAGGATTTTGTGGGAGTTTTGGCAGAATAAGAGGATAAATATAGTGTTAAACATTGTTTAAATACAGAGAGGAGGTTGGTTTTTTATTCCCACGAAATTTCAATAGCAATTGCTCAACGGTAGCCCAAAATTGAAGGTTTGAAGAATATCTCGATTTCTGGCTACTCTAGCTCACTCTAAAAGATGAAGGATGGCATTTTATGTCTCAACGATCGAAATATTCCTTACTGATCTTCCGATTGTGCGTCACCATCGTTTTCTACCAAAAAACCTCAAGAATTAACTCTTGGTTTAAAACACAAGTTTGCTCATGTCTCTGATTTCTGGGACTCGCACGGATTTCTTGGGTGTTTTTGAGGAATATGAGGACAAATGTTGAGTAAACATTGCTTCTACGTGGAGAGGAGGTAGTTATCACAATCCTGACGAAATTTCAATTGGAATTTCCCAGCAATTGTCCAAAATAACACGTTTGAAGTGTTTTTCGATTTCTAGCTGCCCTAGCTCCCTCTAATATATGAAGGGTGGCATTCTAGGCCTCGAAATCTTCGTTTCGGGGCTTCCAATAGTGCGTCACCATCGTTTCCTACCGAAAAACTATATGAATTTACTCTTGGATTCAAAACACAAGCAATTGCACCCCTCTCTGAATTCAGGGACTCGAATGGATTTCGTGGGAGTTTTGGAGGAATGAGGTCAAATGGAGAGTAAACGTTGTTTTTATGTGGAGTGGAGGTTGTTTCCTCTATTCCCACGAAATTTCAATTGGCATTGCCCAACGGTTGTCCAAAATAGACGGTTTGAAGCATTTTTCGGTTTTTGGCTGTCCTAGATCACAGTAATGGATGAAGGAGTGCATTATAGGCCTCAAACAATCGAAATCCTCTTTCCTGAGCTTTCGATTGTGCGTCACCATCGTTTTCTACTGAAAAACTTCAAGAATTTACTCTTCAATTCCAAACACAAGAAATGGAACTCATCTCTAGTTTTTGGGACTCGCACGGATTTCGTGAGAGTTCTGGGGGAATATGAGGACAAATGGAGAGTAAACATTGTTTCTATGGGAAGTGGAGGTTGTTTCCTCGATTCTCACAAAACCTCAATTGGCATTGTCCAACGGTTGTACAAAATAGATGGTTTGAAGCATTTTTCGGTTTTTGGCTACCTTAGTTCACTCTAGTGGATGAAGGAAGGCATTATAGGCCTCAAACGATTAAAATCCTATTTCCTGAGCTTTCAATCGTGCGTTACCATCGTTTTCTATCAAAAAATTTCAAAAATTCACTCTAGTGGATGAAGGAGGGCATTAATGGCACACGTCTCTGATTTCTGGGACACGAACGGAATTCGTGGGAGTTTTGAAGGAATATGAGAACAAAAGGAGGGTAAACATTGCTTATTTGCGGATTGGATGTTGTTCCCTCTTTTCCCTTGTAATTTAAACTGGAATTGTCCAACGGTGTCCCAAAATAGTAGATTTGAAGTATTTTGCGGTTTCTGGCTGTCTAGCTCACTCTAATGGATGATGGAGTGCATTCTAGGCCTCAAACGATAGAAATCTTCGTTCATGAGCTTCAGATGGTGTGTCACCATCGTTTTCTATAGTAAAACTAAACGAATTTAATATTGGATTCAAAACACACGCAATAGCACACGTCTCTGATTTTTGGGACTCGCACGGATTTCGTGGGAGTTTTGGCAGACTATAAGGATAAATATAGAGTTAACGTGGTATCAAGGTAGGCCAGAGACTGTTTTCTTTATTCCCACGAAATTTCGATTGCAATTGCCCAAACGGTCGCCCAAAATTGAAGGTTTGAAGCATTTTTCAAATTCTGGCTGCCCTAGCTCACTCTAATAGATGTTGGAGAGTATTATAGGCCCCAAGTGATCGAAATATTCGTTCATGAGCTTCCGATTATACGTTACCATTGTTTTCAACCGAAAAACTGTAATAATTAACTCTTGTATTCAAAACACAAGCAATTGCACCTGCATCTGATTTCTGGGACTCACAACGATTTCTTGTGAGTTTTGGCGGACTATGAGGATAAATATAGAGTAAACGTTGTTTCAATGCAGAGAGGTGGTTGTTTTCTTTATTCCCACGAAATTTCAATTGCAATTACCCAGCGGTTGCAGAAAATTGAATGTTTGAAGCATTTTTTGATTTCTGGCTGCCCTAGCTCACTCTAATTAAAGAATGAAGACATTTTAGTTCTCAAACGATCGAAATATTCATTAATGAGCTTCAAATTAAACGTCACCATCTTTTTTCTACCAAAAAACTGCAAGAATTAACTTTTGGGTTCAAAACACAAGTTACTGCACCCGTCTCTGATTTCTGAGACTCGCACGGATTTGTGGCAGTTTTGGGGGAATATGAGGACAAATGGATAGTAAACGTTGTTTCAACGTGGAGAGGAGGTAGTTTTCCCAATTCTGACGAAATTTCGATTGGAATTACCCTACCGTTGTCCAAAATAACACGTTTGCAGTGGTCTTCGATTTTTGGCGGCCCTGGCTCACTCTAATGGATGAAGGATGGCATTCTAGTCCTCAAACGATCGAAATCTTTGTTTCGGGGCTTCCAATAAGGCGTCACCATCGTTTTCTAAAGAAAAGTACACGAAAATACTCTTGGATTCAAAACACAAGCTATTGCACCCCTCTCTGATTTCGGGGACTCGAACGGATTGCGTGGGAGTTTTGTAAGAATGAGGTCAAATGGAGAGTAAACGTTGTTTCTATGTGGAGAGGAGTTTGTTTCCGCTATTCCCATGAAATTTCAATATGAATTGCCCAACGGTAGTCCAAAATAGCAGATTTAATATATTTTTCGGTTTCTGGCTACCGTAACTAACTAAAATTGATGAAGGAGGGCATTCTAGGCCCCAAACAATCTAAATATTCGTTCCTGAGCTTCCGATTGTGCGTCAGCTTAGTTTTCTGCCAAAAAACTGAAAGAATTTACTCTTGGTTTCAAAACACAAGAAATTCCACATGTCTATGATTTTTGGGACTCGCAATGATTTCGTAGGAGTTTTGGGGGAATATGAGGATACATGGAGAGTAAACATTGTTTCTATGTGGAGTGGAGTTCGTTTCCTCTATTCCCATAAAATTTCAATTGGCATTGCCCAACAGTTGTCCAAAATAGATGGTGTTAAGTATTTTACGGTTTCTTGCTGCCCTAGCTCACTCTAATAGATGAAGTAGTGCATTCTAGGTCATACACGATCGAAATCTTCATTCATGAGCTTTCGATAGTGCGTCATCATCGTTTTCAACCGAAAAAGGACACGAGTTTTCGCTTGGATTCAAAACACAAGCAATTGCACCCGTCTCTGATTTCTGGGTCTCACGAGGATTTTGTGGGAGTTTTGGCAGAATAAGAGGATAAATATAGTGTTAAACATTGTTTAAATACAGAGAGGAGGTTGGTTTTTTATTCCCACGAAATTTCAATAGCAATTGCTCAACGGTAGCCCAAAATTGAAGGTTTGAAGAATATCTCGATTTCTGGCTACTCTAGCTCACTCTAAAAGATGAAGGATGGCATTTTATGTCTCAACGATCGAAATATTCCTTACTGATCTTCCGATTGTGCGTCACCATCGTTTTCTACCAAAAAACCTCAAGAATTAACTCTTGGTTTAAAACACAAGTTTGCTCATGTCTCTGATTTCTGGGACTCGCACGGATTTCTTGGGTGTTTTTGAGGAATATGAGGACAAATGTTGAGTAAACATTGCTTCTACGTGGAGAGGAGGTAGTTATCACAATCCTGACGAAATTTCAATTGGAATTTCCCAGCAATTGTCCAAAATAACACGTTTGAAGTGTTTTTCGATTTCTAGCTGCCCTAGCTCCCTCTAATATATGAAGGGTGGCATTCTAGGCCTCGAAATCTTCGTTTCGGGGCTTCCAATAGTGCGTCACCATCGTTTCCTACCGAAAAACTATATGAATTTACTCTTGGATTCAAAACACAAGCAATTGCACCCCTCTCTGAATTCAGGGACTCGAATGGATTTCGTGGGAGTTTTGGAGGAATGAGGTCAAATGGAGAGTAAACGTTGTTTTTATGTGGAGTGGAGGTTGTTTCCTCTATTCCCACGAAATTTCAATTGGCATTGCCCAACGGTTGTCCAAAATAGACGGTTTGAAGCATTTTTCGGTTTTTGGCTGTCCTAGATCACAGTAATGGATGAAGGAGTGCATTATAGGCCTCAAACAATCGAAATCCTCTTTCCTGAGCTTTCGATTGTGCGTCACCATCGTTTTCTACTGAAAAACTTCAAGAATTTACTCTTCAATTCCAAACACAAGAAATGGAACTCATCTCTAGTTTTTGGGACTCGCACGGATTTCGTGAGAGTTCTGGGGGAATATGAGGACAAATGGAGAGTAAACATTGTTTCTATGGGAAGTGGAGGTTGTTTCCTCGATTCTCACAAAACCTCAATTGGCATTGTCCAACGGTTGTACAAAATAGATGGTTTGAAGCATTTTTCGGTTTTTGGCTACCTTAGTTCACTCTAGTGGATGAAGGAAGGCATTATAGGCCTCAAACGATTAAAATCCTATTTCCTGAGCTTTCAATCGTGCGTTACCATCGTTTTCTATCAAAAAATTTCAAAAATTCACTCTAGTGGATGAAGGAGGGCATTAATGGCACACGTCTCTGATTTCTGGGACACGAACGGAATTCGTGGGAGTTTTGAAGGAATATGAGAACAAAAGGAGGGTAAACATTGCTTATTTGCGGATTGGATGTTGTTCCCTCTTTTCCCTTGTAATTTAAACTGGAATTGTCCAACGGTGTCCCAAAATAGTAGATTTGAAGTATTTTGCGGTTTCTGGCTGTCTAGCTCACTCTAATGGATGATGGAGTGCATTCTAGGCCTCAAACGATAGAAATCTTCGTTCATGAGCTTCAGATGGTGTGTCACCATCGTTTTCTATAGTAAAACTAAACGAATTTAATATTGGATTCAAAACACACGCAATAGCACACGTCTCTGATTTTTGGGACTCGCACGGATTTCGTGGGAGTTTTGGCAGACTATAAGGATAAATATAGAGTTAACGTGGTATCAAGGTAGGCCAGAGACTGTTTTCTTTATTCCCACGAAATTTCGATTGCAATTGCCCAAACGGTCGCCCAAAATTGAAGGTTTGAAGCATTTTTCAAATTCTGGCTGCCCTAGCTCACTCTAATAGATGTTGGAGAGTATTATAGGCCCCAAGTGATCGAAATATTCGTTCATGAGCTTCCGATTATACGTTACCATTGTTTTCAACCGAAAAACTGTAATAATTAACTCTTGTATTCAAAACACAAGCAATTGCACCTGCATCTGATTTCTGGGACTCACAACGATTTCTTGTGAGTTTTGGCGGACTATGAGGATAAATATAGAGTAAACGTTGTTTCAATGCAGAGAGGTGGTTGTTTTCTTTATTCCCACGAAATTTCAATTGCAATTACCCAGCGGTTGCAGAAAATTGAATGTTTGAAGCATTTTTTGATTTCTGGCTGCCCTAGCTCACTCTAATTAAAGAATGAAGACATTTTAGTTCTCAAACGATCGAAATATTCATTAATGAGCTTCAAATTAAACGTCACCATCTTTTTCTACCAAAAAACTGCAAGAATTAACTTTTGGGTTCAAAACACAAGTTACTGCACCCGTCTCTGATTTCTGAGACTCGCACGGATTTGTGGCAGTTTTGGGGGAATATGAGGACAAATGGATAGTAAACGTTGTTTCAACGTGGAGAGGAGGTAGTTTTCCCAATTCTGACGAAATTTCGATTGGAATTACCCTACCGTTGTCCAAAATAACACGTTTGCAGTGGTCTTCGATTTTTGGCGGCCCTGGCTCACTCTAATGGATGAAGGATGGCATTCTAGTCCTCAAACGATCGAAATCTTTGTTTCGGGGCTTCCAATAAGGCGTCACCATCGTTTTCTAAAGAAAAGTACACGAAAATACTCTTGGATTCAAAACACAAGCTATTGCACCCCTCTCTGATTTCGGGGACTCGAACGGATTGCGTGGGAGTTTTGTAAGAATGAGGTCAAATGGAGAGTAAACGTTGTTTCTATGTGGAGAGGAGTTTGTTTCCGCTATTCCCATGAAATTTCAATATGAATTGCCCAACGGTAGTCCAAAATAGCAGATTTAATATATTTTTCGGTTTCTGGCTACCGTAACTAACTAAAATTGATGAAGGAGGGCATTCTAGGCCCCAAACAATCTAAATATTCGTTCCTGAGCTTCCGATTGTGCGTCAGCTTAGTTTTCTGCCAAAAAACTGAAAGAATTTACTCTTGGTTTCAAAACACAAGAAATTCCACATGTCTATGATTTTTGGGACTCGCAATGATTTCGTAGGAGTTTTGGGGGAATATGAGGATACATGGAGAGTAAAACATTGTTTCTATGTGGAGTGGAGTTCGTTTCCTCTATTCCCATAAAATTTCAATTGGCATTGCCCAACAGTTGTCCAAAATAGATGGTGTTAAGTATTTTACGGTTTCTTGCTGCCCTAGCTCACTCTAATAGATGAAGTAGTGCATTCTAGGTCATACACGATCGAAATCTTCATTCATGAGCTTTCGATAGTGCGTCATCATCGTTTTCAACCGAAAAAGGACACGAGTTTTCGCTTGGATTCAAAACACAAGCAATTGCACCCGTCTCTGATTTCTGGGTCTCACGAGGATTTTGTGGGAGTTTTGGCAGAATAAGAGGATAAATATAGTGTTAAACATTGTTTAAATACAGAGAGGAGGTTGGTTTTTTATTCCCACGAAATTTCAATAGCAATTGCTCAACGGTAGCCCAAAATTGAAGGTTTGAAGAATATCTCGATTTCTGGCTACTCTAGCTCACTCTAAAAGATGAAGGATGGCATTTTATGTCTCAACGATCGAAATATTCCTTACTGATCTTCCGATTGTGCGTCACCATCGTTTTCTACCAAAAAACCTCAAGAATTAACTCTTGGTTTAAAACACAAGTTTGCTCATGTCTCTGATTTCTGGGACTCGCACGGATTTCTTGGGTGTTTTTGAGGAATATGAGGACAAATGTTGAGTAAACATTGCTTCTACGTGGAGAGGAGGTAGTTATCACAATCCTGACGAAATTTCAATTGGAATTTCCCAGCAATTGTCCAAAATAACACGTTTGAAGTGTTTTTCGATTTCTAGCTGCCCTAGCTCCCCTCTAATATATGAAGGGTGGCATTCTAGGCCTCGAAATCTTCGTTTCGGGGCTTCCAATAGTGCGTCACCATCGTTTCCTACCGAAAAACTATATGAATTTACTCTTGGATTCAAAACACAAGCAATTGCACCCCTCTCTGAATTC
>CM061141.1:169386742-169411179 GCA_030789695.1 Scilla litardierei
GGGCAAAAATGTCAACATTTACCCAAAATTATCAAGCTCGCACAACCGGCAAAATTGTGACCGTTTTGCGCACAGAGCAAAACTGTATAAATTTTCCCAAAATTCCTCAGCGTGCACAACCTGCAAAAGTGTGGCCGTTTTGCACATTGACCAAAAATGTCAACATTTCACTACAATTACTCAACGCTCACAACCGGCAAAATGTTGATCTTTTTGCACGCAGAGAAAAAATGTCTACATTTTACCAAAATTACCCAACGCGCACATCTGGCAAAATTGTGAGCATTTTGCGTGCTGAGCAAAAGTGTCTACATTTACCTAAAATTACAAAATAGTCGACATTTACCCAAAATTATCCAGCATGCACAGCCGGCAAAATTGTGACTGTTTTGCGTCCGGTGCAAAACAGTATACATTTGCCCAAAATTATCCAGCACACACCCGGCAAAATTTAGACCGTTTTGCGCACCGAGTTAAACTGCCTACATTTGACCAAAATTACCAAACGTGCACAATCAGCAAAATTGTGACCATTTTGAGCGCTGATCAAAACTGTATACGTTTTCCAAAAATTACGCAGCACGCACAACCAGCGAAATTGTGACAGTTTTGCGTGCTGAGCAGAACTGTCTGCATTTACCTAAAATTACACAGTACGCACAACCGACAAAATGTTATCGTTCTGCGTGCTGAGCAAAAATGTCTACATTTACACAAAATTACCCCGCGCGCACAACCCGCAACATTGTGAATGTTTTACGCACTACGCAAATAATGTCCACATTTACCCAAAATTACCAGCGCACACACCCGACAAAATTGTGACCGTTTTGCGCGCGCAGTAAAAATGTCGACATTTACCCAAAATTACTCAGCCTGCACAACCAGCAAAATTGTGACCGTTTTGCGCGCTGAGCATACCGATTTAAATTTTCCCAAAATTCCTCTGCCCTCACAACCTCCAAAATTGAGTCTGTTTTGCCCGTTGAGCAAAAATGCCAACATTTACCCAAAATTATTCAACGCTCACAACCGGCAAAATGGTGACCATTTTACGCGCGGAGCAAAAAATGTCAACATTTAACCAAAATTAGCCAGCGTGCACATCCGTCAAAATTGTGATCGTTTTGTGTGCTGAGCAAAAGTGTCTACATTTACCTAAAATTACAAAATAGTCTACATTTACCCAAAATTACCCAGCGCGCAAAACTTGCAAAATTGTGACCGTTTTGCATCCTTGATAAATTGTCTACATTTACTCGAAATTACCCAGCGCGCACAACCGGCAAAATTGTGACTGTTTTGCACGCTGCGTAAAAAATGTCTACATTTACCCAAACTTAACCGCGTGCACACCCGGAAAAATTGTAACCGTTTTGCGCGTTGTGCAAAAATGTCTACATTTACCCAAAATTGCTATGGTGCACAACCGGTAAAAATTGTGACCGTTTTGCGCACTGGACAAAAATGTCAACATTTACCCAAAATTATCGCTGGCGCACAACCGACAAAATTGTGACTGTTTTGCGACCTGCGCAAAACAGTAAGGTTTCCATTCCCATCATCATATTGAAGGAAACTTTAGCCCAAAATTACTCAACGCACATAGCTGGAAAAATTGAGACCGTTTTGTGCGCTGAGCTAAACTGCCTATATTTGACCAAAATTACCCAACGCGCACTGTCGGCAAAATTGTGACCGTTGTACGCGCCGAGCAAAACTGTCCACATTTTCCAAAAATTACGCAGCGCGCACAACCGGCAAAATTGTGACCTTTTTGTGCGCTGAGAAAAACGGTCTACATTCAACCAAAATACACAGTGCACACAACCGGCAAACTGTAACCGTTTTGCGTGCTTGGCAAAACTGTCTACATTTACCCAAAATTACCCAACGCGCACAACCCCAACATTGTGACTGTTTTGTGCACTACGCAAATAATGTCTACATTTACCCAAAGTGACCCAGCGCGCAAAACCTGCAAAATTGTAACCATTTTGCGCGCTGACCAAATATGTCTACATTTATTCAAAGTGACTCAGTGCGCACAACCGACAAAATTGTGACCGCTTTGCGCGCTGAGCAAAACTGTCTATGTTTACCCAAACATACCAGCGCGCACACCCGACATAATTGTGACCGCTTTGCGCGCTGAGCAAAACTGTCTACATTTACCCAAAATTACCCATTGCGCACAACCGGAAAAAATGTGACTGTTTTGCGCGCGGGGCAAACTGTCTACATTTTCCCAAAATTACCCAACGCGCACAACTGGCAAAATTGCGACCGTTTAACGCGCTACGCAAATAACGTCTACAATTACCCAAAGTGACCCAGCACGCACAACCTACAAAATTGAGACCGTTTTTACGCGCTGACCAAATATGTTTACATTTACCCAAAGTGACACAGCGCACAACCTGCAAAATTGTGACCGTTTTACGCGCTGAGCAAAAATGTCTACATTTAACCAAAATTACTCTGCGCGCATAGCCGTCAAAATCGTGACTGTTTTGCGTGCTGACCAAATATGTATACATTTTCCCAAAGTAACTCAACGCGCAACACCGACAAGATTGTGATCGTTTTGCGCTCTGAGCAAAAATGTCTACATTTAACCAAAATTACTCAGTGCGCATAGGCGGCAAAATTTTGACAGTTTTGCGAGCTGGACAAAACTATCTACATTTACGTAAAATTACGAGCGCGCACACCTAACAAAATTGTGACATTTAGCACACTGGGCAAAAATGTCTATATTTACCCAAAATTACCCGCGCACACACTCGGCAAAATTGTGACCGTTTTGCGCGCTGCGCAGAAATGTCAACATTTACCCAAAATTACTCAACCTACTCAACCGGTAAAATTGTGACCGTTTTGCCAAAATTTCTTAGCGCATACAACCTGCAAAATTGTTGCTGTTTTGCACGTTGACAAAAAATGTCTACATTTACCCAAAATTACTCAACGCCCACAACCGGCCAAATGGTGACCATTTTGCGCGCGGAGGAAAAAATGTCTACATTTAACCAAAATTACTCAGCGCGCATAGCCGGCAAAATTGTGACAGTTTTGCGCGCTGGTCAAAACTATCTACATTTATCTAAAATTACCAGTACACACCGGGCAAAATTATGACCGTTTTGCGCGGTGCGCAAAAATGTCAACATTTACCCAAAATTACTAAGCTCGCACAACCGTCAAAATTGTGACCGTTTTGCGCACAGAGCAAAACTGTATAAATTTTCCCAAAATTAATCAGCGTGCACAACTTGCAAAATTGTGGCCGTTTTGCACATTGACAAAAAATGTCTACATTTAACCAAAATTACTCAACGCTCACAACCGGCAAAATGGTGATCTTTTTGAGCAAAAAATGTCTACATTTTACCAAAATTACCCAGTGCGCACATCTGGCAAAATTGTGAGCGTTTTGCGTGCTGAGAAAAAGTGTCTACATTTACCTAAAATTACAAAATAGTCGACATTTACCCAAAATTATCCAGCATGCACAGCCGGCAAAATTGTGACTGTTTTGCGTCATGTGCAAAACAGTATACATTTGCCCAAAATTATCCAGCACACACCCGGCAAAATTGAGACTGTTTTGCGCGCCGAGCTAAACAGCCTACATTTGACCAAAATTACCAAACGCGCACAATCAGCAAAATTGTGACCATTTTGCGCGCTGAGCAAAACTATCTACGTTTTCCAAAAATTACGCAGCACACACAACTGGCGAAATTGTGACAGTTTTGCGCGCTGAGCAGAACTGTCTGCATTTACCTAAAATTACACAGTGCGCACAACCGGTAAAATGTTATCGTTTTGCGTGCTGCGCATAACTATCTACATTTACCCAAAATTACCCCGCGCGCACAACCCGTAACAATGTGACTGTTTTACGCTTTACGAAAATAATTTCCACATTTACCCAAAATTACCAGCGCACACACCCGGCAAAATTGTGACTGTTTTGTGCGCGGAGTAAAAATGTCGACATTTACCCAAAATTACTCAGACTGTACAACCGGCAAAATTGTGACCGTTTTGCGCGCTGAGCAAACCGGTTTAAATTTTCCCAAAATTCCTCTGCCCGCACAACCTCCAAAATTGTGACTGTTATGCTCGTTGACCAAAAATGCCAACATTTACCCAAAATTATTCAACGCTCACAACAGGCAAAATGGTGACCATTTTACACGCGGAGTAAAAAATGTCAGCATTTAACCAAAATTAGGCAGCGTGCACATCTGGCAAAATTGTGACAGTTTTGTGTGCTTAACAAAAGTGTCTACATTTACCTAAAATTACAAAATAGTCTACATTTACCCAAAATTACCCAGCGCGCAAAACCGACAAAATTGTGACCGTTTTGCGTCCTTGAAAAATTGTCTACATTTACCCGAAATTACCCAGCGCGCACAGCCGGCAAAATTGTGATTGTTTTGCACGCTGCGCAAAAAATGTCTACATTTACCCAAAATTACCCGCGTGCACACCAGGAAAAATTGTGACCGATTTGCGCGTTGTGCAAAAAATTTGTACATTTACCCAAAATTCCTATGGGGCACAACCGGTAAAAATTGCGACCATTTTGCGCACTGGACAAAAATGTCAACATTTACCCAAAATTATCCAGCGCGCACAGCCGACAAAATTGGGACTGTTTTGCGACTTGCGCAAATCAGTATGGTTTCCATTCCCATCATCATATTGAAGGAAACTTTTGCCCAAAATTACTCAACGCGCATAGCTGGAAAAATTGAGACCGTTTTGTGCGCTGAGCTAAACTGCCTATATTTGACCAAAATTACCCAACGCGCACTGTCGGCAAAATTGTGACCGTTGTGTGCGCCGAGCAAAACTGTCCACATTTTCCAAAAATTACGCAGCGCGCACAACCGACAAAATTGTGACATTTTTGTGCGCTGAGAAAAACGGTCTACATTCAACCAAAATACACAGTGCACACAACCGGCAAACTGTAACCGTTTTACGTGCTTGGCAAAACTGTCTACATTTACCCAAAATTACCCAGCGCGCACAACCCCCAACATTGTAAATGTTTTGTGCACTACGCAAATAATGTCTACATTTACCCAAAGTGACCCAGCGCGCACAACCTGCAAAATTGTGACCGGTTTGCGCGCTGACCAAATATGTCTACATTTATCCAAAGTGACTCAGTGCGCACAACCGACAAAATTGTGACCGCTTTGCGCGCTGAGCAAAACTGTCTATGTTTACCCAAACATACCAGCGCGCACACCCGACAAAATTGTGACCGCTTTGCGCGCTGAGCAAAACTGTCTACATTTACCCAAAATTACCCATTGCGCACAACCGGAAAAAATGTGACCGTTTTGCGCGCGAGGCAAACTGTCTACATTTTCCCAAAATTACCAAGCGCGCACAACCGGCAAAATTGCGTTCGTTTAACGCGCTACGCAAATAATGTCTACAATTACCCAAAGTGACCCAGCTCGCACAACCTGCAAAATTGAGACCGTTTTTACGCGCTGACCAAATATGTCTACATTAACCCAAAGTGACCCAGCGCACAACCTGCAAAATTGTGACCCTTTTACGCGCTGAGCAAATAATGTCTACATTTAACCAAAATTACTCTGGGCGCATAGCCGTCAAAATCGTGACTGTTTTGCGTGCAGACCAAATATGTATACATTTGCCCAAAGTAACTCAACGCGCAACACCGACAAGATTGTGATCGTTTTGCGCTCTTAGCAAAAATGTCTACATTTTACCAAAATTACTCAGTGCACATAGGCGTCAAAATTGTGACCGTTTTGCGCGCTGGACAAAACTGTCTACATTTACACAAAATTACTAGCGCTCACATCCGACAAAATTATGATCGTTTAGCACGCTGGGCAAAAATGTCTACTTTTACCCAAAATTACCCGCGCACACACCCGGCAAAATTGTGACCGTTTTGCGCGCTACGCAAAAATGTCAACATTTACCCAAAATTACTCCCCCTACTCAACCGGTAAAATTGTGACTGTTTTGTGCGCTGACCAAAACTGTCTACATTTTCTAAAAATTATCTCAGCCCGCACAACCGTTAAAATTGTGAGAGTTTTGCGCGCTGAGGAAAACTGTCTACATTTACCCAAAATAATCCAGTGCGCACAACCGGAAAAATGTGACTGTTTTGCGTGCTACGCAAATAATATTTACATTTACCCAAAATTAGTAAATGCCCCCAACCCGCAAAATTGTGTCTGTTTTTACGCACTGAGCATAAATGTCTACATTTACCCAAAGTGATCCAGCAGCGTACACAACCCGCAAAATTGAGACTGTTTTTGCGCGCTGACCAAATATGTATACATTTATCCAAAATTACTCAGCGCTCACAACCGGCAAAATTGTGACCATTTTGCGCGCTGAGAAAAAAAATGTCTACATTTAACCAAAATAACTCAGCGCGCATATGCGGAAAAATTGTGACCGTTTTGTGCGATGGGCAAAACTGTCAACATGTACCCAAAATTACTAGCACACACCATGCAAAATTGTGACCGTTTTGCGCGCTGTGCAAAAATGTTAACATTTACCCAAAATTACTCAGCCCGCACAATCGGCAAAATTGTGAAAGTTTTGCACCCAGAACAAAAGTGTCTAAATTTTCCCAAAATTCCTCAGCGCAAACAACCTGCAAAATTGTTGCTGTTTTGCACGTTGACCAAAAATGTCTACATTTACCCAAAATTACTCAACGCCCACAAACGGCAAAATGGTGACAATTTTTAGCGTGGAGCAAAAAATGTCTTCATTTAACCAAAATTACCCAGTACGCACATCCCGCAAAATTGTGACCGTTTTACGTGCTGAGCAAAAGTGTCTACATTTACCCAAAATTACAAAATAGTCAACATTTAGCCAAAATTACCCAGCGCACACAACCGGCGAAATTGTGACCGTTTTGCGTGCTTAGCAAACATGTCTACATTTACCCAAAATTACCAAGTGTGCACAACCGGCAAAATTACGACCATTTTGTGCGCCGCGCAAAAATTGTCTACATTTACCCAAAATTACCCAGCGTGCACAGCCGGCAAAATTGTGACCGTTTTGCGCGCTGTGCAAAAATGTCTACATTTAACCAAAATTACTCAGCGCGGTTAGCCGGCAAAATTGTGACCGTTTTGCGCGCTGTGCAAAAATGTCTACATTTAACCAAAATTACTCAGCTCGGTTAGCCGGCAAAATTGTGACCGTTTTGCGCGCTGTGCAAAAATCTCTACATTTACCCAAAATTACCTGTTCACACCGGGCAAAATTGTGACCGTTTTGCGCGCTGGGTAAAAATGTCAACATTTACCCAAAATTACTAAGCCCGCACAACCGGCAAAATTGTGACCTTTTTGCGCTCAGAGCAAAACTGTATAAATTTCCCCAAAATTCCTCAGCATGCACAACGTCCAAAATTGTGGCAGTTTTGCACGTTGATCAAAAATGTCTACATTTACCCAAAATTATTCAACGCTCACAACCGGCAAAATGGTAACCATTTTGCGCACGTAGCAAAAAATGTCTACATTTAACTAATATTACCCAGCGCGCACATCTGCCAAAATTGTGACCGTTTTGCGTGCTGATCAAAAGTGTCTATATTTACCTAAAATTACAAAATAGTCTACATTTACCCAAAATTAACCAGCGCGCAAAACCGGCAAAATTGTGTTCGTTATCCGCGCTATGCAAAAATGTCTACATTTATCCAAAATTGCCATGTGGGCACAACCGACAAAAATTGTGACCGTTTTGCACACTGGGTAAAAATGTCGATGTTTACTCAAAATTATCCAGCGCGCACAGCCGGACAAATTGTGACTGTTTTGCGTCATGCGAAAAACAGTATACATTTGCCCAAAATTATCCAGCGCACACCCGGCAAAATTGAGACCATTTTCCGCGCCGAGCTAAACTGGCCACGTTTGACCAAAATTACCAAACACGCACAATCCGCAAAATTGTGTCCGTTTTGTGCGCTGAATAAAACTGTCTACATTTTCCAAAAATTATGCAGCACGCACAACCGGCGAAATTGTGACAGTTTTACGCGCTGAGCAAAACTGTCTACATTTTCGTAAAATTACACAGTGCGCACAACCGGTAAAAATGTTATCGTTTTGTGTGTTGAGCAAAACTTTATACATTTACCCAAAATTACCCAGCGCGCACAACCGGTAAAAATGTTATCGTTTTGTGTGTTGAGCAAAACTTTATACATTTACCCAAAATTACCCAGCGCGCACAACCCGCAACATTGTGAATGTTTAACGCAATACGCAAATAATGTCCACATTTACCCAAAGTGATCCAATGCTCACAACCTGCAAAATAGTGACCGTTTTGCGCGCTGACCAAATATGTCTACATCTACCCAAAGTGACTCAGCGCGCACAATCGACAAAATTGTGACTGTTTTACGCGCTGAGCAAAACTGTCTACATTAACCCAAAAGTACCAGCGCGCACACGCGGCAAAATTGAGACCGTTTTGCGCGCTGGGTAAAACTGTCAACAATTACCCAAAATTACCAGCGCGAACACCCGGCAAAATTGTGACCGTTTTGCGCGCTAGGCAAAAATGTCTAGTATCCAAAATTACCAGGGCCCACACCCGGCCAAATTGTGACCGGTTTGCGCGCTGGGCAAAAATGTCTACATTTACCCAAAATTACCAGCGTCCACCTCGGCAAAATTGAGACCGTTTTGCGCGCCGAGCTAAACTGCCTACATTTGACCAAAATTACCAAACGCGCACAATCAGCAAAATTGTGACCCTTTTGAGCGCTGAGCAAAACTGTCTACCCAAAATTACACAGGGCGCATAACCGGCAAAAATGTGACCGTCTTGCGCGCGGGGCAAAACTGTCTACATTTACCCAAAATTACCAAGCGCACAACCGGCAAAATTGTGAGCGTTTTATGCGCTAGGCCAATAATGTCTACATTTACCCAAAGTGACCCAGCGTGCACAACCAGCAAAATTGAGACTGTTTTGCGCGCTGACCAAACATGTCCACATATTTATCCAAAGTGACCATTTTATGCGCAGAGCAAAAATGTCTTCTTTTAACCAAAAATACTCAGCGCTCATAGCCGGCAAAATTGTGACCGTTTTGCGAGATGGGAAAAACTGTCTACTTTTACCCAAAATTACCAACACGCACACACGGCAAAAATGTGACCGTTTTGCGCGCGTAGTAAAAATGTCATCATTTTCCCAAAATTACTCAGCCCGCACAATTGGCAAAATTGTGACCATCCAAAAATTATACAGCGCGCACAACCGGCAAAATTGTGACTGTTTTGCGCACTGAGCAAAACTGTCTACATTTGGCCAAAATTACACAGCGCGCACAACCGGCAAAAATGTGACCGTTTTGTGTGCTGGGCAAAACTGTCTACATTTTCCCAAAATTACCCACCGCGCACAACCCGCAAAATTGTGACTGTTTTGCGCACTACGCAAATAATGCCTACATTTTACCCAAAGTGACGCAGCGAGAACAACCTGCAAAATGGTGACCGTTTTGTGCACTGACCAAATATGTGTACATTTACCCAAAGTGACTCAGCGCGCACATCCGACAAAATTGTGTACGTTTTGCGCTCTGAGAAAAAATGTCTACATTTAACCAAAATTACTCAGCGCGCATAACCGGTAAAATTGCGACCGTTTTACGCACTGGACAAAACTGTCTACATTTACCCAAAATTACCAACGCGCACACCCGGCAAAATTGTGACCGTTTAAGGCGCTGGGCAAAAATGTCTACATTTACTCAAAATTACCAGAGCACACACCCTGCAAAATTGTGACCGTTTTGCGCGCTGCGCAAAAATGTCAGTATTTACCCCCAATTACTTAGCCTGCACAACCGGCAAAATTGTGACCGTTTTTAGCGTTGACCAAAACTGTCTAAATTTTCCAAAAATTACCCAGCGCGCACAACCATCAAAATTGTGACAGTTTTGCGCGCTGAGCTAAACTGTCTACATTCACCCAAAATTATCAAGGGCACACAACCGTCAAAAATGTGATCGTTTTGCGCGCTGGACAAAACTGTCTACATTTACCCAAAATTACCCAGCGCGCACAATCAGCCAAATTGTGACCGTTTTGCGCGCTATGCAAATAATGCCTACATTTACCCAAAATTTACCAGTGCACACAGCCCACAAAATTGTGACCGTTTTGCGCGCTGAGCAAAAATGTCTACATTTACCCAAAGTGACCTAGCGCGCACAACCTGCAAAATTTTGACTGTTTTGTGCGCTGGGTAAAACTTTCATCATTTACACAAAGTTACCCTGCGCGCACAACCCGTAACATTGTGAATGTTTTGCGCAGAGAGCAAAAATGTCTACATTTAACCAAATTACTCAACGCGCATAGCCAGCAAAATTGTCTCCGTTTTGCGCTCTGGGCAAAACTGTCAACATTTACCCAAAATTACCAGCACACACCCAGCAAAATTGTGACCTTTTTGCATGCTGAGAAAAAATGTCAACATTTATCCAAAATCATCAGCCCGCACAACAGGCAAAATTGTGACCGTTTTGCGTGCTGAGCAAAAGTGTCTACATTTACCCAAACTTACAAAATAGTCTACAGTTACCCATCATTACCCAGCATACAAAACCGGAAAATTTTTGACAGCTTTGCGAACTTAGCAAAACTGTCTACATTTACCCAAAATTACACAGCGCACAAAGCCGACAAAATTGTGACTGTTTTACGCGCTACACTAAAAAAGTCGACATTTACCCAAAATTATCCAGCATGCACCCCCGGCAAAATTGTGACCATTTTGCGCGCTATGCAAAAATGTCTACATTTACAGAAAATTGCTATCTGTGTACAACCGGCAAAAATTGTGACCGTTTTGCGCCCTGGGCAAAAATGTCGACATTTACCCAAAATTATCCAGCGTGCACAGCCGACAAAAGTGTGACCGTTTTGCGCGCTGGGCTAAACTGCATTTGGCCAAAATTACCCAACACGCACAGTCAGCAATATTCTGACCGTTTTGCGCGCTGGGCAAAACTGTCTACATTTTCCAAAATTACACAGCGTGCACACCCGGCAAAATTGTTCCCGTTTTGCGCGTTGTGCAAAAATGTCTACATTTACCCAAAATTGACATGTGTGCACAGCCGGCAAAAATTGTGACCGTTTTGCGCTTTGGGCAAAAATGTCGACATTTACCCAAGATTATCCAGCGCCCCAACCCGGCAAAATTGTGACAGTTTTGCGCCTTGAGCAAAACAGGATACTTTTGCCCAACATTACGCAACGCACACAGCCGGCAAAAGTGAGACAGTTCTGCGCGCTAAGCTAAACTGCCTACCTTTGGCCAAAATTACCCAATACGCATTGCCGGCAAAATTGTGACCGTTTTGCGCGCTGAGCAAAACTGTATACATTTTCCAAAAATTACCCACGCACACACCCAGCAAAATTGTGACCGTTTTGCGCGCGTCGCAAAAATGTCCACATTCACCCGAAATTACTCAGCCTGCACAACCAGCAAAATAGTGACCGTTTTGTGCGCTGGCAAAACTGTTTAAATTTTCCCAAAATTCCTCAGCGCGCACAACCTGTAAATTTGTGACCGTTTTGCCCGTTGACAAAAAATGTCAACATTTACCCAATATTACTCAACGCTCACAACCGGCAAAATGGTGACCATTTTACGCGCGGAGAAAAGAATGTCAACATTTAACCAAAATTAGCCAGCGCGCACATCCTGCAAAATTGTGACAGTTTTGCGTGCTGAGTAAAAGTGTCTACATTTACCTAAAATTACAAAATAGTCTATATTTACCCAAAATTACCCAGCTCGCAAAACCGGCAAAATTGTGACCGTTTTGCGTCCTTGCAAAATTGTTTACATTTACCCAAAATTACCAAGCGCTCATAGCCGGCAAAATTGTGACCGTTTTGCGCGCTGGGCAAAACTGTCTACATTTACCCAAAATTACCAGCGCACACACCCGGCAAAATTGTGACCGTTTTACGCGCAGAGCAAAAATGTCGACTTTCACCCGAAATTCCTCAGCCCGCATAACCGGCAAAATTGTGACTGTTTTGCGCGCTGAGCAAAAATGTTTAAATTTTCCCAAAATCCTCAGCGCGCACAACCTGCAAAATTGTGACTGTTTTGCCCGTTGACAAAACTATGTCAATATTTACCCAAAATTACTCAACACTCACAACCGGCAAAATGGTGACCATTTTACGCGCGGAGCAAAGAAGGTCAACATTTAACCAAAATTAGCCAGCGCGCACATCCGGCAAAATTGTGACAGTTTTGCGTGCTGAGCAAAAGTGTCTACATTTACCGAAAATTACAAAATAGTCTACATTTAAGCAAAATTACCTAGCGCGCAAAACCGCCAAAATTGTGACCGTTTTGCGTCCTTGCAAAATTGTTTGCATTTACCTAAAATTACCCAGCACGCACAGCCGGCAAAATTGTGACTGTTTTGCGCGCTGCGCAAAAAATGTCAAATTTTACCCAAAATTACGCAGCGTGCTCACCTGGCAAAATTGTGACCATTTTGCGAGTTGTGCAAAAATGTCTGCATTTACCCAAATTGCCATGGGGCACAACCGGTAAAAATTGTGACCGTTTTGCGCACTGGACAAAAATGTCACCATTTACCCAAAATTAACCAGTGCGCACAGCCAGCAAAATTGTGACTGTTTTGCGACCCGCGCAAAACAGTATACATTTGCCCAAAATTACTCAACGTGCACAGCTGGCAAAATTGAGACCGTTTTGTGCGCTGAGCTAAACTGCCTATATTTGACCAAAATTGCCTGATGCGCACTGTCGGCAAAATTGTGACCGTTTTGCCTGGTGAGCAAAACTGTCTACATTTTCCAAAAATTACGCAGCGCGCACAACCAGCGAAATTGTGATAGTTTTGTGCGCTGAGCAAAACGGTCTACATTCACCCAAAATACACAGTGCGCACAACCGGCAAAATGTCACCGTTTTGCGTGCTTGGCAAAACTGTCTACATTTACCCAAAATTACCAAGCGCGCACAAGCTCCAACATTGTGACTGTTTTGTGCACTACGAAAATAATGGCAAAATTGTGACCGCTTTGCGATCTGAGCAAAACTGTCTACATTTACCCAAAAATACCAGCGCGCACACCCGGTAAAATTGTGATAATTTTGCGCGCTGAGCAAAACTCTCTACATTTACCCAAAATTACCATGTGCGCACAACCGGCAAAAATGAGCCTGTTTTGCGCGCGGGGCAAAACTGTCTACATTTACCCAAAATTACCCAGTGCACACAACCGGAAAAATTGCGACCATTTTACGCGCTACGCAAATAATGTCTACCTTTACCCAAAGTGACCCAGGGCGCAGACCCTGCAAAATTGTGACCGTTTTTGCGCGCTGACCAAATATGTCTACATTTACCCAAAGTGACCCAGCGCGCACAACCTGCAAAATTGTGACCCTTTTACGCACTGAGCAAAAATATCTACATTTTACAAAAATTACTCAGCGCGCATAGCCGGCAAAATTGTGACTGTTTGCGTACTGATCAAATATGTATACATTTGCCCAAAGTAACTCAGCGCGCAACACCGATAAGATTGTGATCGTTTTGCGCTCTGAGAAAAAATGTCTACATTTAACCAAAATTACTTTGTGCGCATAGGCGGCAAAATTATGACCGTTTTGCGCGCTGGACAAAACTGTCTATATTTACCCAAAATTACCAGTGCGCACACTCGACAAAATTGTGACAGTTTAGCACGCTGGGCAAAAATGTCTACATTTACCCAAAATTACCCACGCGCACACCCGGCAAAATTGTGACCGTTTTGCTCGCTGCGCAAAAATGTCAACATTTACAAGAAATTATTCAGCCTACTCAACCGGCAAAATTGTGACAGTTTTGCGCGCTGAGCCAAACTGTCTACATTTACCCAAAATTAACCAGTGCGCACAACCGGCAAAAATGTGACTGTTTTGCGCGCTACGCAAATAATATCTACATTTACCCAAAATTACCCACTGCCCACAACCCTCAAAATTGTGATTGTTTTGCACGCTGAGCACCAATGTCTACATTTACCCAAAGTGGCCCAGCAGCGTACATAACCTGCAAATTGAGATTGTTTTGCGCGCTGACCAAATATGTCTACATTTATCCAAAATTACTCAGCGCTCACAACCGGCAAAATTGTGACCATTTTGCGCGCTGAGAAAAAAGTGTCTACATTTAACCAAAATTACTCAGCCCGCACAACCGATAAAATTGTGAACATTTTGCGCGCTGAACAAAACTGTCTAAATTTTCCCAAAATTCCTCAGCGCGCACAACCTGCAAAATTGTTGTTGTTTTATACGTTGACCAAAAATGTCTACATTTACCCAAAATTACTCAACGCCCACAACCAGCAAAATGGCGACCATTTTGCGCGCGGAGCACAAAATGTCTACATTTAACCAAAATTACCCAGTACACACATCCGTCAAAATTGTGACCGTATTGCGTGCTGAGCAAAAGTGTCTACATTTGCCCAAAATTACAAGATAGTCTACATTTAGCCAAAATTACCCAGCGCGCACAACCGGCAAAATTGTGACTGTTTTGCGTGCTTAGCAAAACTGTCTACATTTACCCAAAATTACCGAGCGTGCACAGCCGGCAAAATTGTGACTGTTTTGTGCGCTGCGCAAAAATTGTCCACATTTAACCAAAACTACTCAGCGCGCATAGCCGGCAAAATTGTGACCGTTTTGTGGGTGGGCAAAACTGTCTACATTTACCCAAAATTACCAGTACACACAAGGCAAAATTGTGACTGTTTTGCGTGCTGAACAAAAAAGTCAACATTTACCCAAAATTACTAAGCCCGCACAACCGGTAAAATTATGATCGTTTTGCGCGCAGAGCAAAACTGTATAAATTTTCCCAAAATTCCTCAGCGGGCACAACCTGCAAAATTGTGGCCGTTTTTCCCATTTACCAAAAATGTCTACATTTACCAAAAATTACTCAACGCTCACAACCGGCAAAATGGTGACCATTTTGCGCGCAGAGCAAACAATGTCTACATTTAACCAAAATTAACCAGTGCGCACATCTGGCAAAATTGTGACCGTTTTGCGCAAAAGTGTCTACATTTACCTAAAATTACAAAATAGTCTATATTTACCCAAAATTAACCAGCGCGCAAAGTCGGTAAAATTGTGTCTATTTTGCGTGCTAGCAAAACTGTCTACATTTACCCAAAATTACCCAGTTCGCACAGCCGGCAAAATTGTGACTGTTTTGCACGCTGCGCAAAAACTGACAACATTTAACCAAAATTACCCAGCATGCACACTTGGCAAAATTGTGACCGTTTTGCGCGCTATGCAAAATGTCTACATTTACACAAAATTGCCATGTGTGCACAACCGGCAAAAATTGTGACAGTTTTGCGCACTGGGCAAAAATGTCGACATTTACCCAAAATTATCCAGCGTGCACAGCCGGCAAAATTTTGACTGTTTTGCGTCCTGTGAAAAACAGTATTCATTTGCCCAAAATTATCCAGTGCGCACCCGGCAAAATTGAGACCGTTTTGCGCGCCGAGCTAAACTGCATACATTTGACCAAAATTACCAAACGCGCAAAATCGGCAAAATTGTGACCGTTGTGCGCGCTGAGCAAAACTGTCTACATTTTTCAAAAATTACGCAGCGCGCACAACCGGTGAAATTGTGACAGTTTTGCGTGCTGAGGAAAACTGTCGACATTTACCAAAAATTACACAGTGCGCACGGTAAAAATGTTATCATTTTGCGTGCTGGGCAAACTGTCTACATTTACCCAAAATTACCCAGCGCGCACAACCCGCAACATTGTGACTGTTCTACGCACTACGCAAATAATGTCCACATTTACCAAAAGTGACCCAGCGCGCACAACCTGCAAAATAGTGACAGCTTTGTGTGCTGACCAAATATGTCTACATCTACCCAGAGTGACTCAGCGCGCACAACCGACAAAATTATGACTGTTTTGCACGTTGAGCCAAACTGTCTACATTTACCCAAAAGTAACAGCGCGCCCACGCGGCAAAATTGAGACCCGTTTTGCGTGCTGGGCAAAACTGTCTACAATTACCCAAAATTACCAGCGCGTACACCCGACAAAATTGTGACCGTTTTGCGCGCTGGGCAAAAATGTCTAGTACCCAAAATTACCAGCGCACACCCGGCGAAATTGTCACCGTTTTGCGCGGATGGAAAAAATGTCTACGTTGGGCAAAAATGTCTACGTTGCAGGCATGAACGAATATTTCGATCACTTGGGGCCTATAATGCACTCCTTTATCTATTAGAGTGTGCTAGGGAAGCCAGAATTCGAGAAATGCTTCAAACCTTCAATTTTGGACAACCGTTGGTCAACTGCAATTGAAATTTCGTGGGAATAAATAAAACAACCTCCTCTCTACATTGAAACAAAATTTACTCTTTATTTATCCTCGTAGTCTGCCAAAACTGCCACGTAATCATCGCGAGTCCCAGAAATCAGAGACGGATGCAATTGCTTATGTTTTGAATCCAAGAGTTAATTCTTGCAGTTTTTCGGTTGAAAACGATGGTGACGTATAATCGGAAGCTCACGAACGAATATTTCGATCACTTCGGGCCTATAATGCACTCCTTCATCTATTAGAGTGAGCTAGGGCAGCCAAAATTCAAAAAATGCTTCAAACCTTCAATTTTGGGCGACCGTTTGGGCAATTGCAATTGAATTTACGTTGGAATATATATAAGAAAACAGCCTTTGCACTGCCTTGAAACAACGTTAACCCTATATTTATCCGTATAGTCCGTTAAAAATCATAGGAAATTGTGCGAGTCCCAAAAATCTGAGACGTGTGATGTTCTTGTGTTTTGAATCCAAGATTAAATTTGTTTAGTTTTACTTTAGAAAACGAGGGTGACACACCATCTGAAGCTCAGGAACGAAGATTTCAATTGTTTAAGGCCTAGAATGCACTCCTTCATCAATTAGAGCGAGCTAGGAAGCCAGAAACCGCAAAATGCTTCAAATCTGCAATTTTGGGGCACTGTTGGACAATTCCAGTTTAAATTACAAGGGAAAAGAGGAAACAACATCCAATCCGTAGACATGCAACGTTTACTCTCCTTTTGTTCTCATATTCCTCCACAAGTTTCACGAATTCTGTTCGAGTCCCAGAAATCCGAGACGGGGTGCCATAGCTTGGTTTGGAATCCAAGAGTAAATTCTTGAAGTTTTTCGATCGTAAACGATGGTAACGCATGATTGAAAGCTCAGGAAAGAGGATTTCGATCGTTTGAGGCCTATAATGCCCTCCTTCATCCACTAGAGTGAGCTAGGGTAGGATTCATTTGTCCTCATATTCCTCCAAAAACTCCGACGAAATCCGTGAGAGTCCCAAAAATCAAAGACGTGTGCAATTTGCTTGTGTTTTGAACCCAAGAGTAAATTCGTGTAATTTTTTGTAGAAAACATTGGTGACGCACTATCTGAAGTTCAAAAACGAAGATTTCGATTGTTTGAGACCTAGAATGCAGTCCTTCGTCCATTGAGAGACCTTGGCAGGCAGAAATTGAAAAAAGCTTCTAACCTTCAATTTTAGGCAACCGCTGGGCAATTGCTAATGAAATTTTGTGGGAATAAAGAAAACAACCACATCTCTGCATTGAAACAACGTTTACTCTATATTTATCCTCATAGTCCGCCAAAGTTCACAAGAAATCGTTGTGAGTCCCAGAAATCAGAGGCAGGTGCAATTGCTTGTGTTTTGAATCCAAGAGTTAATTGTTACAGTTTTTCGGTTGAAAACGATGGTGACGTATAATCGGAAGCTCAGGAAAGAATATTTCGATCACTTGAGGCCTATAATACACTCCAACATCTATTAGAGTGAGGTAGGGCAGCCAGAAATTGAAAAATGCTTCAAACCTTCAATTTTGGGCGACCGTTTGGGCAATTGCAATCGAAATTTCGTGGGATTAAAGAAAACAGTCTCTGCCCTCCCTTGAAACAACGTTAACTCTATATTTATCCTTAAAGTCTGCCAAAACTCCCACGAAATCCGTGCGAGTCGCAAAAATCAGAGACGTGTGCTATTGCGTGTGTTTTGAATCCAATATTAAATTCGTTTAGTTTTACTATAGAAAACGATGGTGACGCACCATCTGAAGCTCAGGAACGAAGATTTCAATCGTTTAAGGCCTAGAATGCACTCCTTCATCCAGTAGAGTGAGCTAGGCAGCTAGAAACCGTAAAATACTTCAAATCTACAATTTTGGGACACAGTTGGACAATTCTAGTCTAAATTACAAGGGAAAAGAGGAAACATCATCCAATCAGCAAATAAGCAACGTTTACTCTCCTTTTGTTATCATATTCCGTTCGAGTCCCAGAAATCAGAGACGTGTGCCATTAATGCCCTCCTTCATCCACTAGAGTGAATTTTTGAAATTTTTCGATAGAAAGCGATGGTAACGCACGATTGAAATCTCAGGAATGAAGATTTTAATCGTTTGAGGCCTATAATGCCCTCCTTCATCCACTAGAGTGAGCTAGGGTAGTCAGAAACCGAAAAATACTTCAAACCATCTATTTTGTACAACCGTTGGACAATGCCAATTGATGTTTCGTGGGAATCGAGGAAACAACCTCCACTCCCCATAGAAACAATGGTTACTCTCCATTTGTCCTCATATTCCCCCAGAACTCTAACGAAATCCGTGCGAGTCCCAAAAATTAGAGATGGGTGCCATTGCTTGTGTTTGGAATTCAAGAGTAAATTCTTGAAGTTTTTCAGTAGAAAACGATGGTGACGCACAATCGAAAGCTCAGGAAAGAGGATTTCGATTGTTTGAGGCCTATAATGCACTCCTTCATCCATTAGAGTGAGCTAGGACAGCCAAAAACCGAAAAATGCTTCAAACCGTCTATTTTGGACAACCGTTGGGCAATGCCAATTGAAATTTCGTGGGAATAGAGGAAACAACTTCCACTCCACATAAAAACAACGTTTACTCTCCATTTTCCCTCATTCCTCTAAAACTCCCACGAAATCCGTTCGAGTCCCTGAATTCAGAGAGGGGTGCAATTGCTTGTGTTTTGAATCCAAGAGTAAATTCATATAGCTTTACAGTAGAAAACGATGGTGACGCACTATTGGAATCCCCGAAACGAAGATTTCGAGGCCTAGAATGCCATCCTTCATATATTAGAGGGAGCTAGGGCAGCCAGAAATCGAAAAACACTTCAAACGTGTTATTTTGGACAACTGCTAGGCAATTCCAATTGAAATATCGTCAGAATTGGGAAAACTACCTTCTCTCCACGTACAAGCAATGTTTACTCTCCCTTTGTCCTCATATTCCTCCAAAACTCCCACGAAATCCGTGCGAGTCCCAGAAATAAGAGACATGAGCAAACTTGTGTTTTAAATCCAAGAGTTAATTCTTGAGGTTTTTTGGTAGAAAACGATGGTGACGCACAATCGGAAGATCAGAGGGGAATATTTCGATCGTTGAGACATAAAATGCCCTCCTTCATCTTTTAGAGTGAGCTAGGGTAGCCAGAAATCGAAATATTCTTCAAACCTTCAATTTTGGGTTACCGTTGAACAATTGCAATTGAAATTTCGTGGGAATAAAAAAACAACATCCTCTCTGTATTTAAACAATTTTTACACTATATTTATCCTCATATTCTGCCAAAACTCCCACAAAATCCTCGTGAGACCCAGAAATCAGAGACGGGTGCAATTGCTTGTTTTTTTGAATCCAAACGTAAATTCGTGTCCTTTTTCGGTTGAAAACGATGATGACGCATGATCGAAAGCTCATGAATGAAGATTTCGATCGTGTATGACCTAGAATGCACAACTTCATCCATTAGAGTGAGCTAGGGCAGCAAGAAACCGTAAAATACTTCACACCATCTATTTTGGACAACTGTTGGGCAATGCCAATTAAAATTTCATAGGAATAGAGGAAACAAACTCCACTCCACATAGAAACAATGTTTACTCTCCATTTGTCCTCAAATTCCTCCAAAACTCCCACGAAATCCTTGCGAGTCCCAAAAATCAGAGACAAGTGGAATTTCTTGTGTTTTGAAACCAAGATTAAATTCTTTCGGTTTTTTGGCAGAAAGCGAAGGTGACGCAGGAACGAATATTTCGATTATTTGGGGCCTAGAATGCCCTCCTTCATCAATTTTAGTTAGTTAGGGAAGCCATAAACCGAAAAATATATTAAATCTGCTATTGTGGGCTACGGTTGGGCAATTCATATTGAAATTTCATGGGAATTGCAGAAACAACCTCCTCTCCACATAGAAACAACGTTTACTCTCCATTTGACCTCATTCTTACAAAACTCCCACGAAATCCGTTCGAGTCCCCGAAATCAGAGACGGGTGCAATTGCTTGTGTTTTGAATCCAAGAGTATTTTCATGTAGTTTTCTATAGAAAACGATGGTGACGCCTTATTGGAAGCCCCGGAACACAAATTTCGATCGTTTGAGGATTAGAATGCCAGCCTTCATCCATTAGAGTGAGACAGGGCAGCCAGAAATCGAAAACCACTTCAAACGTGTTATTTTGGATTACGATAGGGTAATTCCAATCGAAATTTTGTCAGAATTGGGAAAACTACCTCCTCTCCACGTTGAAGCAACGTTTACAATCTATTTGTCCTCATATTCTCCCAAAACTGCCACGAATCCGTGCGAGTCTCAGAAATCAGAGACGGGTGCGATAACTTGTGTTTTGAATCCAAAAGTTAATTGTTGCAGTTTTTTGGTAGAAAACGATGGTGACGTTTAGTTGGAAGCTCATTAACGATTATGTCGATCGTTTGAGACCTAAAATGCCTTCATTGTTCAATTAGAGTGAGCTAGGGCAGCCAGAAATCAAAAAATGCTTCAAACATTCAATTTTGTGCAACCGTTGTGCAACTGCAATTGAAATTTCGTGGGAATAAAGAAAACAACCTCCTCTCTACATTGAAACAACGTTTACTCTATATTTATCGTCATAGTCCACCAAACTCCCACGAAATCCTCGCGAGTCCCAGAAATCAGATATGGGTGCAATTGCTTGTGTTTTGAATACAAGCGTAAATTCTTGTCGTTTTTCGATAGAAAACGTTGATGATGCACTATCAAAAGTTCTGGAAAGAAGATTTCGATCGTTTGGTGTCTAGAAAGCATTACTTCATCTATTAGAGTGAGCTAGTGCAGCCAAACCGAAAAAAGCTTCAAACCATCTATTTTGGGCAACCGTTTGGTAATTTCCAATTGAAATGTCTGGGGCATAGAGATTAAAACACCTTCTCTCCCCTCCGAAGCAACATTTACCCTCCATTTGTCCTCATATTCCTCCAAAACTCTCACGAAATCCGTGCGAGTCCCAAAAAATAGAGACGTTTGTAATTGCTTGTGTTTTGAATCCAAGAGTAAATTCATGTAGTTTTTCTATAGAAAATGAGGGTGAAGCACTATTTGAAGCTTTGGAACGAAGATTTCGATCGTTTGAGGCCTAGAATGCACTCCTTCATCCATTAGAGTGAGCTAGGGCAGCCAGAAACCGAAATATTCTTCAAACATCTATTTTGGACAACTGTCGGGTTATGCCAATTGAAATTTCATGAGAATATAGGAAACAGTCTCCACTCTGCATAGAAACAATATTTGCTCTCCATTTGTCCTCATATTCCTCCAAAACTTCCACGAAATCCGTGCAAGTCCTTCATCCATTAGAGTGATGCACAATTGAAAGCTTAGAATGCACTCCTAGAATGCACTCCTTCATCCATTAGAGTGATGCACAATCGAAAGCTTAGGAAATAGGATTTCGATTGCTTAAGGCATATAATGCCCTCCTTCATCCATTAGAGTGAGCTAGGGCAGCCAGAAACCGAAATATTCTTCAAACATCTATTTTGGACAACTGTCGGGTTATGCCAATTGAAATTTCATGAGAATATAGGAAACAGTCTCGACTCTGCATAGAAACAATATTTGCTCTCCATTTATCCTCATATTCCTCCAAAACTTCCACGAAATCCGTGCAAGTCCAAAAAATCAGAGACATGTGCAATTTCTTGTGTTTTGAATCCAAGAGTAAATTCTTGCATTTTTCGGTAGAAAGAGAAGGTGAAGCACAATCGGAAGCTCAGGGACGAATATTTCGATTGTTTGGGGTCCAGAATGCCCTTCTTCATCCGTTAGAGTTAGCTCGGGTAGCCAGAACCAAAAAATATATCACACCTATAATTTTGGGCAACCGTTGGGCAATATACCTATTGAAATTTCATGGGAATATAGGAAACAACCTCCTTTCCCCATTGAAACAATGTTTACTTTCTATTTGATCTCATTCATCCAAAACTCCCACGAAATTCGTTCGAGTCCCAGAAATCAGAGACTGGTGCAATTGCTTGGGTTTTGAATCCAAGAGAATTCTTGTCGTTTTTCTATAGAAAACGATGGTGACGCACTTTCGATCGTCTGAGGCCTAGAATGCGATACTTCATCCATTATAGTGAGATAGGATAGCCAGATATTGAAAACCACTTCAAATGTGTTATTTTGGACAACCGCTGGGCAATTCCAATTGAAATTTCGTCAGAATTGGGAAAATTACCTCCTGTCCATGTAGAAACAACGTTTACTCTCCATTTGTCCTCATATTCCTCCAAAACTCCCACGAAATCCGTGCGAGTCCCAGAAATCATAGACGGATGCAAAACCTTGTGTTTTGAATCCAAGAGTTAATTATTGTAGTTTTGATAGAAAACGATGGTGATGCACAATCGAAAGCTCTGTACCGAATATTTTGATCATTTGAAACCTACAATACCCTCCTTCCTCTAATAGAGTGAGCTAGGGCAGCCAGAAATTGAAAAATACTTCAAATATTTAATTTGAAGCAACCGTTGGGCAATTGCAAATGAAATTTCGTGGGAATAAAGAAAACAGCCTCTGCTCTGCCTTGAAACAACGTTTACTCTATATTTATCCTCATATTCCATAAAAACTCCCACGAAATCCGTGCTTGTCCCAAAAAAATCAGAGACGTGTGCTATTGCCTGTGGTTTGAATCCAAGCATAAATTCTTGTCGTTTTCGGTAGAGAACGAAGATGACACACTATCGAAAACTCAGGAACGAAGATTTCAATCGTTTGGGGCCTAGAATGCACTACTTCATACTAATGCTTCAACCCATCAATTTTGGACTTGGGCAGCCAGAAACCGCAAAATGCTTCAAACCATCCATTTTGGGCAACCGTTTGGTAATTCCAATTGAAGTCACAAGTAAACCCCTTCTCTCCATATAGAAACAACATTTACTCTCTACTTGTCCTCATATTCCTCCAAAACTCCCACGAAAGCCGTGCGAGTCCCAAAAATCAGAGACGTGTGCAATTGCTTGTGTTTTGAATCCACGAGTAAATTCGTGTAGTTTTTCTATAGAAAACGATGGTGTCGTACTATCTGAAACTCAGAAACGAAGATTTTGATCGTTTGAGGCCTAGAATGCAGTCCTTCATCCATAAGAGAGAGCCTGGGCAGCCAGAAATCGAAAAATGCATCAAACCTTCAATTTTGGGCAACCGCTGGGCAATAGCAATTGAAATTTCGTGGGAATAAAGAAAACAATCACCTCTCTGCATTAAAACAATGTTTGCTCTATATTTATCCTCATAGTCCGCCGAAACTTCCACGAAATCGTTGTGAGTCCTAGAAATCAGAGGCGGGTGCAATTGCTTATGTTTTGAATCCAAAAGTTAATTCTTGCAGTTTTTCGGTTGAAAACGATGGTTGCGTATAATCAGAAGCTCAGGAATGCGTATTTCGATTGTTTGAGACCTATAATGCCCTCCTTCATCCATTAGAGTGAGTTAGGCAGGTAAAAATTGAAAAATGCTTCAAACCTTCAATTTTGGGCAACCGTTTAGGCAATTGCAATTGAAATTTCGTGGGAATAAAGAAAACAGCCTCTGCTCTGCCTTGAAACAATGTTTACTCTATATTTATCCTCATATTCCACCAAAACTCCCACAAAACCCGTGCTTGTCCCAAAAATCAGAGACGTGTGCTATTGCCTGTGGTTTGAATCCAAGCATAAATTCTTGTCGTTTTCGGTAGAGAACGAAGATGACACACTATCGAAAACTCAGTAACGAAGATTTCAATCGTTTGGGGCCTAGAATGCACTACTTCATACTAATGCTTCAACCCATCAATTTTGGACTTGGGCAGCCAGTAACCGCAAAATGCTTCAAACCATCTATTTTGGGCAACCGTTTGGTAATTCCAATTGAAGTCACAAGTAAACACC
>CM061141.1:169411679-169449783 GCA_030789695.1 Scilla litardierei
GTTTTGCCCAGCGCGCAAAACAGTCACAATTTTGCCGGCTATGTGCGCAGAGTAATTTTGGTTAAATGTAGAAATTTTTGCTCTTCGCGCAGATTGATCACAATTTTGCCGGTTGTGAGCGCTGAGTAATTTTGGGTAAATGTAGACATATTTGGTCAGCGCGCAAAACGGTCGCAATTTTGCAGGTTGTGCGCGATGGGTCACTTTGGGTAAATGTAGACATTTGTGCTCAGCGCGCAAAACAGTCACAATTTTGCGGGTTGTGGGCACTGGGTAATTTTTGTTGAATGTAGACATTATTTGCATAGCCGCACAACGGTGACAATTTTGCCGGTTGTACGCACTGGGTAATTTGGGTAAATGTAGACAGTTTTGTCCAGAGCGCAAAACGGTCACAATTTTGTCGGGTGTGCATGCTGGGTAACATTGGGCAAATGTAGGCAGTTTTGCTCAGCGCGCAAAACGGTCTTAATTTTGTCGGCTGAGCGCGTTGCGTAATTTTGGGCAAATGTATACAGTTTTGTGCAGGGCGCAAAACAGTCACAATTTTGCCGGCTGTGCGCGGTGGATAATTTTGGGTAAATGTCGCCATTTTTGCCCAGCACGTAAAACGGTCACTATTTTTGCCGGTTGTGCCCACATGGCAATTTTGGGTAAATGTAGACAGTTTTGAAACGAGTGCAAAACGGTCACAATTTTGCCGGGTGTGCACGCTGGTTATTTTCGGTAAATGTAGACATTTTTGCACAGCGCGCAAAACAGTCACAGTTTTGTCGTTGTGCACGCTGGGTAATTTTGGTTAAATGTTGACATTTTTTGCGCAGCGCGCAAAACAGTCGCAATTTTGCCGGCTGTGCGCGCTGGTTAATTTTGGGTAAATGTAGACAGTTTTGCTAAGTACGCAAAACGGTCACAATTTTGCCGGTTTTGCACGCTGGGTAATTTTGGTTAAACGTAGACTATTTTGTAATTTTGGGTAAATGTAGAAACTTTTGCTCAGCACACAAAATGGTCACAATTTTACCGGATGGTGCCACTGGGTAATTTTGGTAAATGTAGACTTTTTTGGCTCCGGGCGCAAAATGGTCACCATTTTACCGGTTGTGAGCGTTGCGTAATTTTGGGTAAATGTGGACATTTTCGGTCAACATGCAAAACGGTCACAATTTTGCAGGTAGTGTGCGCTAAGTAATTTTGGAAAAATTTAGACCGTTTTGCTCCGCAGCAAAACGGTCACAATTTTGCCGGATGTGCAGGCTGAGTAATTTTGGGTAAATGTTGACATTTTTGCCTACCCCGCAAAATGGTCACAATTTTGCCGGGTGTGTGCTGGTAATTTTGGGTAAATGTAGATAGTTTTTCCCAGCGTGCAAAACCGTTACAATTTTGCCGGCTATGCGCACTGTGTAATTTTGGTTAAATGTAGACATTTTTTATTAGCGCGCAGAACATTCACATTTTTGCCGGTTGTGCGCACTGGATTATTTTGGGTAAATGTAGACAGTTTGGCTTAGCGTGCAAAGCTGTCACAATTGTGACGGTTATGCGTGCTGGTTAATTTTTGAAAAATATAGACAGTTTTTGTCAGCGCGAAAAACGGTCACAATTTTGCCGGTTGTGCAGACTGAGTAATTTTAGGGAAATGTTGACATTTTTGCGTTGCGCGCAAAACGGTCACAATTTTGCTGGGGTGTGCGCTGATAATTTTGGGCAAATGTAGACATTTTTGTCCAGCATGCTAAACGGTCACAATTTTACCGGGTATGCTCGCTGGTAATTTTGGGTAAATGTAGACTGTATTGCCCAGAGTGCAAAATGGTCACAATTTTATCAGCTATGCGCGCTGAGTAATTTTGATTAATTGTAGACATTTTTGCTCAGAGCGCAAAATGGTCACAATTTTGTCAGGTGTGTGTAGTCACTTTGGGTAAATGTAGACATATTTGCTCTGCGCATAAAACTGTCACAAATTTGTCGGTTGTGCACGCTGGGTAATATTTGGAAATTGTCGGCAGTTTTACTTAGCGCACAAAACGGCCACAATTTTGCCAGCTATGCGCGTTGGATAATTTTGGGCAAATGTAGGCAGTTAAGCTTAGCGCACAAAACGGTCTCACTTTTGCCGGCTGTGCGCGTTGAGTAATTTTGGTCAAGTGTATACTGTTTTGCTCAGGGCGCAAAACGGTCACAATTTTCCGACTGTGCGCACTGGATAATTTTGGGTAAATGTCAACATTTTTGCCCAGTGCGCAAAAGGGTCCAAATTTTTGCCGGTTGTGCACGCTGGTTAATTTTGGGTACATGAGGACATTTTTTGCGCAGCGGGCAAAACAGTTACAATTTTGCCAGCTGTGCCCGCTAGGTAATTTTGGGTAAATGTAGGCAGTTTTGCTAAGCACGCAAAACGGTCACAATTTTGCCGGTGTGCGCTGGGTTAATTTTGGGTTAATGTAAAATATTTTGTAATTTTGGATAAATGTAGACACTTTTGCTCAGCACGCAAAACGGTTACAATTTTGCAGGATGTGCGCGCTGAGTAATTTTGGTTAAATGTAGACATTTTTTGCTCCGCGCGCAAAATGGTCACCATTATGTCGGTTGTGAGCGTTTAGAAATTTTGGGCAAATGTAGACATTTTGAAGGTTGTGCGCGCTCAGGAAATTTGGGAAATTTTAGACAGTTTTGCTCAGCCTGCAAAATGGTCACAATTTTGCCGGCTATGCGCGCTGAGTAATTTTAGTTAAATGAAGACATTTTTGCTCAGCGCGCAAAATGGTGATAATTTTACCGGTTGTAAGCGCTGAGTAATTTGGGTAAATATGTATACATATTTGGTCAGCACGCAAAACGTTCACAATTTTGCAGGTTTTGCTTTGGGTAAATGTAGACATTTGTGCTCAGCGCGCAAAACACTCACAATTTTGCGGGTTGTAGGCACTGGGTAATTTTGGGTAAATGTAAACATTAATTGTGTAGCGTGCAAAACGGTCACTATTTTTCCGGTTGTGCATGCTGGGTAATTTTGGGTAAATGTAGACAGTTTTGCCCAGCGCTCAAAACTGTCACAATTTTGTCGGATGTGCGCGTTCGGTAATTTTGGGTAAATGTAGGCAGTTTTGCTTCGCGCGCAAAATGGTCTAAATTTTGCCGGCTGTGCGCGTTGCGTAATTTTGGGCAAATGTATCATGTTTTGCGCAGGGCGCAAAACGGTCACAATTTTGCCGGATGTGCGGGCTGGATAATTTTGGGTAAATGTCGACATTTTTTTGTAGCGTGCAAAACAGTAACAATTTTTACCAGTTATGCACACCTAGCAATTTTGGGTAAATGTAGATATTTTTGCACACCGTGCAAAACGATCAAAATTTTACTGGGTGCGTGCGCTGGTATTTTGGGTAAATTTTTGCCCAACGCGCAAAACTGTCATAATTTTCCCGGGTGTGCGTGCTGGTTTTTTGGGTAAATGTAGACAGTTTTTGCCCAGCGTGCAAAACGATCACGATTTTGCCGGTTGTGCGCGCTGGTAATTTTGGGTAAATGTAAACAGTTTTGCTCAACGCGCAAAACGTTCACAATTTTGCCGGCTATGTGCGCTGAGTAAGTTTGGTTAAATATCGACAGTTTTGCTCAACGCGCAAAGCGGTCACAATTTTGTTGGTTGTTCGCACTGAGTCACTTTGGATAAATGTAGACGAATTTGGTCAGCGCGTAAAACGGTCACAAATTTGCAGGTTGTGCGTGCTGGGTCACTTTAGGTAAATACCTAAAATGGACACTATTTGCGTAGTGCGCAAAACAGTCGCAATGTTGCGGGTTGTGTGCGCTGGATAATTTTGGGTAAATGTAGACAGTTTTGCCCAGCACGTAAAACGGTTACATTTTTGCCGGTTGTGCGCAGTGTGTAATTTTGGGTAAATGTAGACAGTTTTGCTCAGCGTGTAAAACTGTCGCAATTTTGGCGGTTGTGTGTGCTGGGTAATTTTTGGAAAATGTAGACAGTTTTACTCAGCGCGCAAAATGGTCAGAATTTTGCAAGCAGTGCGCGTTGGGTAATTTTGGGCAAATGTAGGCAGTTTAGCTTAGCATGGAAAACAGTCTCACTTTTACCGGCTATGCGCGTTGCGTAATTTTGGGCAAATTTATACTGTTTTGCTCTGGGCGCAAAACTGTCACATTTTGCCGGCGTGGCGCGTTGGCTAATTTTGGGTAAATGTCGACATTTTTTCCCAGTGCGCAAAACGGTCACAATTTTTGCCGGTTGTGCACACATGTCAATTTTGGGTAAATGTAGACATTTTTGCACATCGCGCAAAACGGTCACAATTTTGCCAGGTGTGCACGCTGGGTAATTTTGGGTAAATGTTGACATTTTTTGCGCAGCGCGCAAAACAGTCACAATTTTGCCGGCTGTGCACGCTGGGTAATTTTGGATAAATGTAGACACTTTTGCTCAGCACGAAAAACGATGACAATTTTGCCGGATGTGGGCGCTGAGTAATTTTGGTTAAATGTAGACATTTTTTGCTCCGCGCACAAAATGGTCACCATTTTGCCGGTTGTGAGCGTTGAGTATTTTTGGGCAAATGTAGTCTTTTTTTTCAACATACAAAACGGTCACAATTTTGCTGGTTGTGCGCGTTGAGGAATTTTGGGAAAATTTAGACAGTTTTGCTCAAAACTGTCAAAATTTTGCCAGTTGTGCGGGCTGAGTAATTTTGGGTAAATGTTGATATTTTTGCCCAGCGCGCAAAACGGGCACAATTTTGCCGTGTGTGCGCACTGGTTATTTTGGGTTAATGTAAACAGTTATGCCCAGCGCGCAAAACGGTCACAATTTTGCCGGGTGGCACGCTGGTAATTTTGGGTAAATGTAGATAGTTTTGCCAACGCGCAAAAGGGTCACAATTTTGCCGACTATGTGCCCTGAGTAAGTTTGGCTAAATGTAGACCTTTTTGCTCGGCACGCAAAACAGTCACAATTTTGTCGGTTGTGCGTGCTGAGTCACTTTGGGTAAATGTAGACATATTTGGTCAATGCGCAAAACGGTCACAATTTTGCAGGTTGTGCGCCCTGGATCACTTTGGGTAAATGTAGACATTATTTGCGTAGTGCGTAAAACAGTCACAATGTTGCTGGTTGTACACTCTTGGTAATTTTGTGTAAATGTAGACAGTTTTGTCCAGCACGCAAAACGGTTACATTATTACCGGTTGTGCGCACTTGGTAATAATTTTGGGTAAATGTAGACAGTTTTGCTCAGCGCGCAAAACTGTCACAATTTTGCCAGTTGTGCGCGCTAGGTAATTTTTGGAAAATGTAGACAGTTTTGCTCAGCGCGCAAAACGGTCAGTATTTTGCTGACAGTGCGCGTTGGGTAATTTTGGACAAATGTAGGAAGTTTAGATTAGCGCACAAAAAGGTCTCGCTTTTGCCTGCTGTGCGCGCTGGATAATTTTGGGTAAATGTCGACATTTTTGCCCAGTGCGAAAAACGGTCACAATTTTTGCAGGTTGTGCACACATAGCAATTTTGGGTAAATGTAGACATCTTTGCATAGCGCGCAAAATGGTTACGATTTTGCCGGTTGTGTACGCTGGGTAATTTTGGGTAAATGTAGAAAATTTTTGCGCAGCGCGCAAAACAGTCACAATTTTGCTTCTACGTGGAGAGGAGGTAGTTTTCCCAATTCTGACGATATTTCAATTGGAATTTCGCAGAAGTTGTCCAAAATAACACGTTTAAAGTGTTTTTCGATTTCTGTCTACCCTAGCTCCCTCTAATATAGGAAGGATGGCATTCTAGGCCTCGAAATCTTCGTTTCGGGGCATTCAATATTGCGTCACCATCGTTTTCTACTGAAAAACTATATGAATTTACTCTTGGATTCAAAACACAAGCAATTGCACCCCTCTCTGAATTTAGGGACTCGAACGGATTTCGTGGGAGTTTTGGAGGAATGAGGTCAAATGGAGAGTAAACGTTGTTTTTATGTGGAGTGGAGGTTTTTTCCCCTATTCCCACGAAATTTCAATTGGCATTGCCCAACGGTTGTCCAAAATAGATGGTTTGAAGCATTTTTTAGTTTTTGGCTATCCTAGCTCACTCTAATGGATGAAGGAGTGCATTATAGGCCTCAAACAATCGAAATCCTCTGTCCTGAGCTTTCGATTGTGCATCATCTTCGTTTTCTACTGAAAAACTTCAAGAATTTACTCTTGAATTCCAAACACAAGCAATGGCACTCATCTCTAAATTTTGGAACTCGCACGGATTTCATGAGAGTTCTGGGGGAATATGAGGACAAATGGAGAGTAACCATTGTTTCTATGGGGAGTGGAGGTTGTTTCCTCGATTCCCACGAAACTTCAATTGGCATTGTCCAACGGTTGTACAAATAGATGGTTTGAAGCATTTTTCGGTTTCTGACTACCCTAGCTCACTCTAGTGGATGAAGGAGGGCATTTTAGGCCTCAAACGATTAAAATCTTCTTTCCTGAGCTTTCAATCGTGCGTTACCATCGTTTTCTATCAAAAAATTTCAAAAATTCACTCTAGTGGATGAAGGAGGGCATTAATGGCACACGTCTCTGATTTCTGGGACTCGAACGGAATTCGTGGGAGTTTTGGAGGAATATGAGAACAAAAGGAGAGTAAACGTTGCTTATTTGTTGATTGGATGTTGTTTCCTCTTTTCCCTTGTAATTTAAACTAGAATTGTCCAACGGTGTCCCAAAATTGTAGATTTGAAGTATTTTGCGGTTTCTGGCTGCCTAGCTCACTCTACTGGATGAAGGAGTGCATTCTAGGCCTCAAACGATCGAAATCTTCGTTCCTGAGCTTCAGATGGTGCGTCACCATCGTTTTCTACAGTAAAACTAAACGAATTTAATATTGTATTCAAAACACACGCAATAGCACACGTCTCTGATTTTTGGGACTCGCACGGATTTCGTTGGAGTTTTGGCAGACTATAAGGATAAATATAGAGTTAACGTTGTTTCAAGGGAGGGCAGAGACTGTTTTCTTTAATCCCACGAAATTTCGATTGCAATTGCCCAAACGGTCGCCCAAAATTGAAGGTTTGAAGCATTTTTCAGTTTCTGGCTGCCCTAGCTCACTCTAATAGATGTTGGAGTGTATTATAGGCCTCAAGTGATCGAAATATTCGTTCCTGAGCTTCCGATTATACGTCACTATCGTTTTCAACCGAAAAACTGTAACAATTAACTCTTGGATTCAAAACACAAGCAATTGCACCTGCCTCTGATTTTTGGGACTCACAACGATTTCTTGTGAGTTTTGGCGGACTATGAGGATAAATATAGAGTAAACGTTGTTTCAATGCAGAGATGTGGTTGTTTTCTTTATTCCCACAAAATTTCATTTGCAATCGCCCAGCGGTTGCCTAAAATTGAAGGTTAGAAGCTTTTTTCAATTTCTGCCTGCCAAGGTCTCTCAATGGATGAAGGACTGCATTCTAGGTCTCAAACGATCGAAATCTTCGTTTCTGAACTTCAGATAGTGCGTCACCAACGTTTTCTACAAAAAACTACACGAATTTACTCTTGGGTTCAAAACACAAGCAAATTGCACATGTCTTTGATTTTTGGGACTCTCACGGATTTCGTCGGAGTTTTTGGAGGAATATGAGGACAAATGAATCCTGCCCTAGCTCACTCTAGTGGATGAAGGAGGGCATTATAGGCCTCAAACGATCGAAATCCTCTTTCCTAAGCTTTCAATCATGCGTTACCAACGTTTACGCTCGAAAAACTTCAAGAATTTACTCTTAGATTCCAAACCAAGCTATGGCACCCCGTCTCGGATTTCTGGGACTCGAACAGAATTCGTGAGACTTGTGGAGGAATATGAGAACAAAAGGAGAGTAAACGTTGCATGTCTACGGATTGGATGTTGTTTCCTCTTTTCCCTTGTAATTTAAACTGGAATTGTCCAACAGTGCCCCAAAATTGCAGATTTGAAGCATTTTGCGGTTTCTGGCTTCCTAGCTCGCTCTAATTGATGAAGGAGTGCATTCCAGGCCTCAAACGATCGAATTCTTCGTTCCTGAGCTTCAGATGGTGCGTCGCCATCGTTTTCTACAGTAAAACTAAACCAATTTAATCTTGGATTCTTCACACGTCTCAGATTTTTGGGACTAGCAGGATTTCCTATGATTTTTAACGGACTATACGGATAATATAGAGTTAACGTTGTTTCAAGGCAGAGCAAAGGCTGTTTTCTTATATATATTCCAACAAAAATTCAATTGCAATAGCCCAAATAGTCGCCTAAAATTGAAGGTTTGAAGCATTTTTTGAATTCTGGCTGCCCTAGCTCACTCTAATAGATGAAGGAGTGCATTATAGGCCCGAAGTGATCGAAATATTCGTTCATGAGCTTCCGATTATAAGTCACCATCGTTTTCAACCGAAAAACTACAAGAATTAACTCTTGGATTCAAAACATAAGCAATTGCATCCGTCTCTGATTTCTGGGACTCGCGATGATTACGTGGGAGTTTTGGCGGACTACGAGGATAAATAAAGAGTAAATGTTGTTTCATTATAGAGAGGAGGTTGTTTTATTTATTCCCACTAAATTTCAATTGCAATTGCCCAACGGTTGTCCAAAATTGAAGGTTTGACGCTTTTTTCGATTTTTGGCTGCTGTAGGTCACTCTAATGGATCAAAGAGTGCATTCTAGGCCTCAAACGATCGAAATCTTCGTCGCAAAGCTTCAAATAGTGCTTCACCCTCATTTTCTATAGAAAAACAACATGAATTTACTCTTGGATTCAAAACACAAGCAATTACAAACGTCTCTATTTTTTGGGACTCGCACGGATTTCGTGAGAGTTTTGGAGGAATATGAGGACAAATGGAGGGTAAATGTTGCTTCGAAGGGGAGAGAAGGTGTTTTAATCTCTAGGCCCCAGACATTTCAATTGGAAATTACCAAACGGTTGCCCAAAATAGATGGTTTGAAGCTTTTTTCGGTTTGGCTGCACTAGCTCACTCTAATAGATGAAGTAATGCTTTCTAGACACCAAACGATCGAAATCTTCTTTCCAGAACTTTTGATAGTGCATCATCAACGTTTTCTATCGAAAAACGACAAGAATTTACGCTTGTATTCAAAACACAAGCAATTGCACCCATATCTGATTTCTGCGACTCGCGAGGATTTCGTGGGAGTTTTGGTGGACTATGACGATATATATAGAGTAAACGTTGTTTCAATGTAGAGAGGAGGTTGTTTTCTTTATTCCCACAAAATTTCAATTGCAGTTGCCCAACGGTTGCACAAAATTGAATGTTTGAAGCATTTTTTGATTTCTGGCTGCCCTAGCTCACTCTAATTGAACAATGAAGGCATTTTAGGTCTCAAACGATCGACATATTCGTTAATGAGCTTCCAACTAAACGTCACCATCGTTTTCTACCAAAAAACTGCAACAATTAACTTTTGGATTCAAAACACAAGTTATCGCACCCGTCTCTGATTTCTGAGACTCGCACGGATTCGTGGCAGTTTTGGGAGAATATGAGGACAAATAGATTGTAAACGTTGCTTCAACGTGGAGAGGAGGTAGTTTTCCCAATTCTGACAAAATTTCGATTGGAATTACCCTATCGTAATCTAAAATAACACGTTTGAAGTGGTTTTCGATTTCTGGCTGCCCTGTCTCACTCTAATGGATGAAGGCTGGCATTCTAATCCTCAAACGATCGAAATTTGTGTTCCGGGGCTTCCAATAAGGCGTCACCATCGTTTTCTATAGAAAACTACATGAAAATACTCTTGGATTCAAAACACAAGTAATTGCACCCGTCTCTGATTTCGGGGACTCGAACGGATTTCGTGGGAGTTTTGTAAGAATGAGGTCAAATGGAGAGTAAACGTTGTTTCTATGTGGAGAGGAGGTTGTTTCTGCAATTCCCATGAAATTTCAATATGAATTGCCCAACCGTAGCCCACAATAGCAGACTTAATATATTTTTCGGTTTCTGGCTTCCCTAACTAACTAAAATTGATGAAGGAGGGCATTCTAGGCCCCAAATAATCGAAATATTCGTTCCTGCGTCACCTTCGCTTTCTGCCAAAAAACCGAAAGAATTTAATCTTGGTTTCAAAACACAAGAAATTCCACTTGTCTCTGATTTTTGGGACTCGTAAGGATTTCGTGGGAGTTTTGGAGGAATTTGAGGACAAATGGAGAGTAAACAGTGTTTCTATGTGGAGTGGAGTTTGTTTCCTCTATTCCTATGAAATTTTAATTGGCATTGCCCAACAGTTGTCCAAAATAGATGGTGTGAAGTATTTTACGGTTTCTTGCTGCCCTAGCTCACTCTAATGGATGAAGTTGTGCATTCTAGGTCATACACGATCGAAATCTTCATTCATGAGCTTTCGATCGTGCGTCATCATCGTTTTCAACCGAAAAAGGACACGAATTTACGTTTGGATTCAAAAAAACAAGCAATTGCACCAGTCTCTGATTTCTGGGTCTCACGAGGATTTTGTGGGAGTTTTGGCAGAATACGAGGATAAATATAGTGTAAAAATTGTTTAAATACAGAGAGGAGGTTGTTTTTTTATTCCCACGAAATTTCAATTGCAATTGTTCAACGGTAGCCCAAAATTGAAGGTTTGAAGAATATTTCGATTTCTGGCTACCCTAGCTCACTCTAAAAGATGAAGGAGGGCATTTTATGTCTCAACGATCGAAATATTCCTCACTGATCTTCCGATTGTGCGTCACCATCGTTTTCTACCAAAAAACCTCAAGAATTAACTCTTGGATTTAAAACACAAGTTTGCTCATGTCTCTTATTTCTGGGACTCGCACGGATTTCGTGGGAGTTTTGGAGGAATATGAGGACAAAGGGAGAGTAAACATTGCTTGTACGTGGAGAGAAGGTAGTTTTCCCAATTCTGACGATATTTCAATTGGAATTGCCCAGCAGTTGTCCAAAATAACACGTTTGAAGTGTTTTTCGATTTCTGGCTGCCCTAGCTCCCTCTAATATATGAAGGATGGTATTCTAGGCCTCGAAATCTTCGTTTCGGGGCTTCCAATAGTGCGTCACCATCGTTTTCTACTGTAAAGCTATATGAATTTACTCTTGGATTCAAAACACAAGCAATTGCACCCCTCTCTGAATTCAGGGACTCGAATGGATTTCGTGGGAGTTTTGGAGGAATGAGGGAAAATGGAGAGTAAACGTTGTTTTTATGTGGAGTGGAAGTTGTTTCCTCTATTCCCACGAAATTTCAATTGGCATTGCCCAACGGTTGTCCAAAATAGACGGTTTGAAGCATTTTTCGGTTTTTGGCTGTCCCAGCTCACTCTAATGGATGAAGGAGTGCATTATAGGCCTCAAACAATCGAAATCCTCTTTCCTGAGCTTTCGATTGTGCGTCACCATCGTTTTCTACTGAAAAACTTCAAGAATTTACTCTTGAATTCCAAACACAAGCAATGGTACTCATCTCTAATTTTTGGGACTCGCACGGATTTCGTTAGAGTTCTGGGGGAATATGAGGACAAATGGAGAGTAACCATTGTTTCTATGGGGAGTGGAGGTTGTTTCCTCGATTCCCACGAAACTTCAATTGGCATTGTCCAACGGTTGTACAAATAGATGGTTTGAAGCATTTTTCGGTTTCTGACTACCCTAGCTCACTCTAGTGGATGAAGGAGGGCATTATTGGCCTCAAACGATTAAAATTTTTATTCCTGAGATTTCAATCGTGCGTTACCATCGCTTTCTAACGAAAAATTTCAAAAATTCACTCTAGTGGATGAAGGAGGGCATTAATGGCACACGTCTCTGATTTCTGGGACTCGAACGGAATTAGTGGGAGTTTTGGAGGAATATGAGAACAAAAGGAGAGTAAACGTTGCGTATTTGCTGATTGGATGTTGTTTCCTCTTTTCCCTTGTAATTTAAACTGGAATTGTCCAACGGTGTCCCAAAATTGTAGATTTGAAGTATTTTGCGGTTTCTGGCTGCCTAGCTCACTCTACTGGATGAAGGAGTGCATTCTAGGCCTCAAACGATCGAAATCTTCCTTCCTGAGCTTCAGATGGTGCGTCACCATCGTTTTCTACAGTAAAACTAAACGAATTTAATATTGGATTCAAAACACACGCAATAGCACACGTCTCTGATTTTTGGGACTCGCACGGATTTCGTGCGAGTTTTGGCAGACTATAAGGATAAATATAGAGTTAAGGTGGTTTCAAAGGAGGGCAGAGACTTTTTTCTTTATTCCCACGAAATTTCTATTGCAATTGCCCAAACGGTCGCCCAAAATTGAAGGTTTGAAGCATTTTTCAATTTCTGGTTGCCCTAGCTCACTCTAATAGATGTTGGAGTGTATTATAGGCCTCAAGTGATCGAAATATTCGTTCCTGAGCTTCCGATTATACGTCACCATCGTTTTCAACCGAAAAGCTGTAACAATTAACTCTTGGATTCAAAACACAAGCAATTGCACCTGCCTCTGATTTCTGGGACTCACAACGATTTCAATGTAGAGATGTGGTTGTTTTCTTTATTCCCACAAAATTTCATTTGCAATTGCCCAGCGGTTGCCTAAAATTGAAGGTTAGAAGCTTTTTTCAATTTCTGCCTGCCAAGGACTGCATTCTAGGTCTCAAACGATCGAAATCTTCGTTTTTGAACTTCAGATAGTACGTCACCAATGTTTTCTACAAGAAACTACACGAATTTACTCTTGGGTTCAAAACACAAGCAAATTGCACACGTCTTTGATTTTTGGGACTCTCACGGATTTCGTCGGAGTTTTTGGAGGAATATGAGGACAAATGAATCCTACCCTAGCTCACTCTAGTGGATGAAGGAGGGCATTATAGGCCTCAAACGATCGAGATCCTCTTTCCTGAGCTTTCAATCATGCGTTACCATCGTTTACGATAGAAAAACTCAAGAATTTACTCTTGGATTCCAAACCAAGCTATGGCACCCCGTCTCGGATTTCTGGGACTCGAACAGAATTCGTGAAACTTGTGAAGGAATATGAGAACAAAAGGAGAGTAAACGTTGCATGTCTACGGATTGGATGTTGTTTCCTCTTTTCCCTTGTAATTTAAACTGGAATTGTCCAGCAGTGCCCCAAAATTGCAGATTTGAAGCATTTTGCGGTTTCTGGCTTCCTAGCTCACTCTAATTGATGAAGGAGTGCTTTCTAGGCCTTAAACGATTGAAATCTTCGTTCCTGAGCTTCAGATGGTGTGTCACCCTCGTTTTCTACAGTAAAACTAAACAAATTTAATCTTGGATTCAAAACACAAGAACATCACACGTCTCAGATTTTTGGGACTCGCACAATTTCCTATGATTTTTAACGGACTATACGGATAAATATAGAGTTAACATTGTTTCAAGGCAGAGCAAAGGCTGTTTTCTTATATATATTCCAACGAAAATTCAATTGCAATTGCCCAAACGGTCGCCCAAAATTGAAGGTTTGAAGCATTTTTGAATTTTGGCTGCCCTAGCTCACTCTAATAGATGAAAGAGTGCATTATAGGCCCGAAGTGATCGAAATATTTGTTCATGAGCTTCCGATTATACGTCACCATCGTTTTCAACCGAAAAACTGCAAGAATTAACTCTTGGATTCAAAACATAAGCAATTGCATCCGTCTCTGATTTCTGGGACTCGCGATGATTACGTGGCAGTTTTGGCGGACTACGAGGATAAATAAAGAGTAACTTTTGTTTCAATGTAGAGAGGAGATTGTTTTATTTATTCCCACGAAATTTCAATTGCAGTTGACCAACGGTTGTCCAAAATTGAAGGTTTGAAGCATTTCTCGAATTCTGGCTTCCCTAGCTCACTCTAATAGATAAAGGAGTGCATTATAGGCCACAAGTGATCGAAATATTCGTTCATGCCTGCAACGTAGATATTTTTGCCCAACGTAGACATTTTTGCCATGCGCGCAAAACGGTGACAATTTCGCCAGGTGTGCGCTGGTAATTTTGGGTACTAGACATTTTTGCACAGCGCGCAAAACGGTCACAATTTTGTCGGGTGTACGCGCTGGTAATTTTGGGTAATTGTAGACAGTTTTGCCCAGCGCGCAAAACGGGTCTCAATTTTGCCGCGTGGGCGCGCTGATACTTTTGGGTAAATGTAGACAGTTTGGCTCAGCGCGCAAAGCAGTCATAATTTTGTCGGTTGTGCGCGCTGAGTCACTCTGGGTAGATGTAGACATATTTGGTCAGCACGCAAAGCTGTCACTATTTTGCAGGTTGTGCGCGCTGGGTCACTTTGGGTAAATGTGGACATTATTTGTGTAGTGCGTAGAACAGTCACAATGTTGCGGGTTATGCGCGCTGGGTAATTTTGGGTAAATGTAGACAGTTTGCCCAGCACGCAAAATGATAACATTTTTGCTGTGCGCACTATGTAATTTTTGGTAAATGTCGACAGTTTTCCTCAGCACGCAAAACTGTCACAATTTCACCGGTTTTGCACGCTGCGTAATTTTTGGAAAATGTAGACAGTTTTGCTCAGCGCGCACAACGGTCACAATTTTGCCGATTTTGCGCGTTTGGTAATTTTGGTCAAATGTATGTAGTTTAGCTCGGCGCGCAAAACGGTCTCAATTTTGCCGGGTGCGCACTGGATAATTTTGGGCAAATGAATACTGTTTTTCACAGGACACAAAACAGTCAAAATTTTGCAGGCTATGCACGCTGGATAATTTTGGGTAAATGTCGACATTTTTGCCCAGTGCGCAAAACTGTCACAATTTTTGCCGGTTGTGCACACATGGCAATTTTGTGTAAATGTAGACATTTTGCATAGCGCGCAAAACGGTCACAATTTTGCCAAGTGTGCATGCTGGGTAATTTTGGTTAAATGTTGTCATTTTTTGCGCAGCGTGCAAAACAGTCACAATTTTGCCGGCTGTGCGAACTGGGTAATTTTGGGTAAATGTAGACATTTTTGCTAGCACGCAAAACAGACACAATTTTACCGGCTTTGCGCGCTGGTTAATTTTGGGTAAATGTAGACTATTTTGTAATTTTAGGTAAATGTAGACACTTTTACGCAAAACGGTCACAATTTTGCCAGATGTGCGCACTGGTTAATTTTGGTTAAATGTAGACATTGTTTGCTCCGCGCGCAAAATGGTCACCATTTTGCCGGTTGTGAGCGTTGAGTAATTTTGGGTAAATGTAGACATTTTTGGTAAATGGGCAAAATGGCCACAATTTTGCAGGTTGTGCCCGCTGAGGAATTTTGGGAAAATTTATACAGTTTTGCTCTGCGCGCAAAACAGTCACAATTTTACCGGTTGTGCGGGCTTAGTAATTTTGGGTAAATGTTGACTTTTTTGTTCAGCACGCAAAACAGTCACAATTTTTCCTGGTGTGTACTAGTAATTTTGGGTAAATGTAGACAGTTTTGCCCACCCGCAAAACGGTCACAATTTTGCCGGCTTTGCGCGCTGAGTAGTTTTGGTTAAATGTGGACAATTTTTGCGCAGCGCACAAAACAGTCACAATTTTGCCGGCTGTGCACGCTCGGTAATTTTAAGTAAATGTAGACAGTTTTGCTAAGCACGCAAAACAGTCACAATTTTGCCGGTTGTGCGCGCTGGGTAATTTTGGCTAAATGTAGACTATCTTGTAATTTTGGGTAAATGTAGACACTTTTGCTCAACATGCAATACAGTCACAATTTTGACGGATGTGCGTACTGGGTAATTTTGGTTAAATGTAGACATTTTGTGCTCCGCGCGCAAAATGGTCGCCATTTTGCTGGTTGTGGGCGTTGAGTAATTTTGGGTAAATGTAGACATTTTTGGTCAACGTGTAAAACAACAACAATTTTGCAGGTTGTGTGCGCTGAGGAATTTTGGGAAAATTTAGACAGTTTTGTTCAGCGCGCAAAATGTTCACAATTTTATCGGTTGTGCGGGCTGAGGAATTTTGGTTAAATGTAGACACTTTTTTCTCAGCGCGCAAAATGGTCACAATTTTGCCGGTTGTGAGCACTGAGTAATTTTGGATAAATGTAGACATATTTGGTCAGCGCGCAAAACAATCTCAATTTTGCAGGTTGTGTATGCTGCTGGGTCACTTTGGGTAAATGTAGACATTGGTGCTCAGCGTGCAAAACAATCACAATTTTGAGGGTTGTGGGCAGTGGGTAATTTTGGGTAAATGTAGATATTATTTGCGTAGCGCGCAAAACAGTCACATTTTTGCCGGTTGTGTGCACTGGTTAATTTTGGGTAAATGTAGACAGTTTTGCTCAGCGCACAAAACTGTCACAATTTTGCCGGTTGAGGAGGCTGAATAATTTCTGGTAAATGTTGACATTTTTGCGCAGCGAGCAAAACGGTCACAATTTTGCCAGGTGTGCGCGTGGGTAATTTTGGGTAAATGTAGACATTTTTTCCCAGCGTGCTAAACTGTCACAATTTTATCGAGTGTGTGCACTGGTAATTTTGGGTAAATATAGACAGTTTTGTCCAGCGCGCAAAACGGTCATAATTTTGCCGCCTATGCGCACAAAGTAATTTTGGTTAAATGTAGACATTTTTTCTCAGAGCGCAAAACGATCACAATCTTGTCGGTGTTGCGCGCTGAGTTACTTTGGGCAAATGTATACATATTTGATCAGTACGCAAAACAGTCACAATTTTGCCGGCTATGCGCGCTGAGTAATTTTTGTAAAATGTAGATATTTTTGCTCAGTGCGTAAAAGGGTCACAATTTTGCAGGTTGTGCACCCTGGGTCACTTTGGGTAAATGTAGATAGTTTTGCTCAGCGCGCAAAATTATCACAATTTTACCGGGTGTGCGTGCTGGTATTTTTGGGTAAATGCAGACAGTTTTGCTCAGATCGCAAAGCGGTCACAATTTTTCCATTATTTTCGTAGTGCACAAAACAGTCACAATGTTGGAGGTTGTGCGCGCTTGGTAATTTTGGGTAAATGTAGACAGTTTTGCCAAGAACGCAAAACGGTGAAATTTTGCCGGTTGTGCGCACTGTGTATTTTGGGTGAATGTAGACCGTTTTGCTCAGTGCACAAAACTGTCACAATTTCGCTGGTTGTGCGCGCTGCGTAATTTTTGGAAAATGTAGACAGTTTTGCTCACCAGGCAAAACGGTCACAATTTTACCGACAGTGCGCATCAGGCAATTTTGGTCAAATATAGGCAGTTTAGCTCAGCGCACAAAACGGTCTCAATTTTGCCAGCTGTGCACGTTGAGTAATTTTGGGCAAATGTATACTGTTTTGCGCGGGTCGCAAAACAGTCACAATTTTGCTGGCTGTGCGCGCTGGATAATTTTGGGTAAATGTTGACATTTTTCTCCAGTGCGCAAAACGGTCACAATTTTTACCGGTTGTGCCCCATGGCAATTTTTGGTAAATGTAGACATTTTTGCACAACGCGCAAAATGGTCACAATTTTGCCAGGTGAGCACGCTGCGTAATTTTGGGTAAAATTTGACATTTTTTGCGCAGTGCGCAAAACAGTCACAATTTTGCCAGCTGCACGTGCTGGGTAATTTTAGGTAAATGCAAACAATTTTGCAAGGACGCAAAACGGTCACAATGTTGGCGGTTTTGCGCGCTGGGTAATTTTGCTTAAATGTAGACTATTTTGTAATTTTCGGTAAATGTAGACACTTTTGCTCAGCACGCAAAACTGTCACAATTTTGCCGGATGTGCGCGTTGGCTAATTTTGGTTAAATGTTGACCTTCTTTGCTCCGCGCGTAAAATGGTCACCATTTTACCGGTTGTGAGTGTTGAGTAATTTTGGGTAAATATTGACATTGTTTTGTCAACGGGCAAAACAGTCACAATTTTGCAGGTTGTGCGCGCTGAGGATTTTGGGAAAATTTGAACATTTTTGCTCAGCGCGCAAAACAGTCACAATTTTGCCGGTTATGCGGGCTGAGGAATTTCGGGTGAATGTCGACATTTTTGCTCTCCGCGTAAAACGGTCACAATTTTGCCGGGTGTGTGCGCTGGTAGTTTTGGGTAAATGTAGACAGTTTTGCCCAGCGTGCAAAACGGTCACAATTTTGCCGGCTATGAGCGCTGGGTAATTTTGGGTAAATGTATACACTTTTGCAAGGACGCAAAACGGTCACAATTTTGCCGGTTTTGCGAGCTGGGTAATTTTGGGTAAATATAGACTATTTTGTAATTTTAGGTAAATGTAGACACTTTTACTCAGCACGCAAAACTGTCACAATTTTGCAGGATGTGCGCGCTGGCTAATTTTGGTTAAATGTTGACATTCTTTGCTCCGCGCGTAAAATGGTCACCATTTTTCCGGTTGTAAGCGTTGAGTAATATTGGGTAAATGTTGACATTTTTTGTCAACGGGCAAAACGGTCACAAATTTGCAGGTTGTGCGCGCTGAGGAATTTTGGGAAAATATAAACAGTTTTGCCAGCGCACAAAACGGTCACTATTTTGCTGGTTGTGCAGGCTGAGTAATTTCGAGTGAATGTGGACATTTTTGCGACGCGCGCAAAACGGTCACAATTTTGCTGGGTGTGTGCATGGGTAATTTTTGGAAAATGTATACAGTTTTGCTCAACGCGCAAAACGGTCACAATTTTGCCGGCAATGCGTATTGGGTAATTTTGGCCAAATGTAGGCAGTTTAGCTTAGCGCACAGAACTGTCTCACTTTTTGCCGGCTGTGTGCGTTGCGTAATGTTGGGCAAAAGTATACTGTTTTGCGCAAGGCGTAAAACTGTCACAATTTTGCCGGGTTGGGGCGCTGGATAATCTTGGGTAAATGTCGACATTTTTGCCCAGAGCGCAAAACGGTCACAATTTTTGCCGGTTGTGCACACATGTCAATTTTGGGTAAATGTAGACATTTTTGCACAACGCGCAAAACGGGAACAATTTTGCCGGGTGTGCACGCTGTGTAATTTTGGAAAATGTAGACAGTTTTGATCAGCGCGCAAAACGGTCAGAATTTTGCTGACTGTGCGTGTTGGGTAATTTTGGCCAATGCAGTTTAGCCCAGCGCGCAAAACGGTCACACTTTTGTCGGCTGTGCGCGCTGGATAATTTTGGGTAAATGTCGACATTTTTGCCCAGTGCGCAAAACGGTCACAATTTTTGCCGGTTGTACACAGATAGCAATTTTCTGTAAATGTAGACATTTTGGCATAGCGCGCAAAATGGTCACAATTTTGCCGGGGGTGAACGCTGGATAATTTTGGGTAAATGTCGACATTTTTTGTGCAGCGCGCAAAACAGTCACAATTTTGACGGCTTTGCGCGCTCTGTAATTTTGGGTAAATGTAGACAGTTTTGCTAAGTTCGCAAAGCGGTCAAAAATTTTCCGGTTTTGTATGCTGGGTAATGATGCGTAACTGTAGACTATTTTGTAAGTTTGGGTAAATGTAGACACTTTTGCTCAGCACGTAAAACGGTCACAATTTTGCCTGTTGTGCGGGCTGATGATTTTGGATAAATGTTGACATTTTTCCTCAGCATGCAAAAAGGCCACAATTTTGCTGGGTGTGTGCTGGTAATTTTGGGTAAATGTTGACAGTTTTGCCCAGAGTGCAAAACGGAGACAATTTTGCTGGCTATGCGCGTTGAGTAATTTGGTTAAATGTAGACATTTTTGCTCTCCGCGCAAAACATTCACAATGTTGCGGGTTGTGCGCGCAGGGTAACTTTGTGTAAATGATGAAAGTTTTACCCAGCGCACAAAACAGTCACAATTTTGCAGGTTGTGCGCGCTCGGTCACTTTGGGTAAATGTAGACATTTTTGCTCAGCGCGCAAAACGGTCACAATTTTGTGGGCTGTGTGCACTGGTAAATTTTGGGTAAATGTAGGCATTATTTGCATAACGCGCAAAACGGTCACAATTTGGCTGATTGTGCGCGCTGGGTAATTTTGGGTAAATGTAGACAGTTTTGTCCAGCGCGCAAAACGATCACATTTTTTGACGGTTGTGTGCTCGTGATAATTTTGGGTGAATGTAGACAGTTTAGCTCAGCGCGCAAAACTGTCACAATTTTGACGGTTGTGCGCGCTGGGTAATTTTTGGAAAATTTAGACAGTTTTGGTCAACGCTAAAAACGGTCACAATTTTGCCGGTTGTGCAGGCTAAGTAATTGGGGGTAAATACTGACATTTTTGCGCAACACGCAAAATGGTCACAATTTTGCCGGGTGTGTGCGCTGGTAGTTTTGAGTAAATGTAGACATTTTTGCCCAGCGCCTTAAACGGTCACAATTTTGCCGGGTGTGCGCGCTGGTAATTTTGGGTAAATGTAGACAGTTTTGCCCAGTGCGCAAAACGGTCGCAATTTTGCCGGTTATGCGCGCTTAGTAATTTTGGTTAAATGTAGACATTTTTTCTCAGAGCGCAAAACGTACACAATTTTGTCGGATGTGCGCGCTGAGTCACTTTGGGTAAATGTACATATTTGGTCAGTGCACAAAACGGTCACCATTTTGCAGGTTGTGCTCGCTGCGTCACTTTGGGTAAATGTAGGCATTATTTGCGTAGTGCGCAAAACAGTCACAATTTTGCGGGTTGTGCACGGTGGGTAATTTTGGGAAAATGTAGACAGTTTTGCCCAGCACACAAAACGGTCACATTTTTGCCGGTTGTGCGCGCTGTGTAATTTTGGCCAAATGTAGACAGTTTTGCTCAGTGCGCAAAACAGTCACAATTTTGCTGGTTGTGCACGCTGGATAATTTTTGGATGGTCACAATTTTGCCGATTGTGCGGGCTGAGTAATTTTGGGCAAATGATGACATTTTTACTACGCGCGCAAAACGGTCACATTTTTGCCGTGTGTGCGTGTTGGTAATTTTGGGTAAAAGTAGACAGTTTTTCCCATCTCGCAAAACGGTCACAATTTTGCCGGCTATGAGCGCTGAGTATTTTTGGTTAAAAGAAGACTTTTTTGCTCTGCGCATAAAATGTTCACAATTTTACCGGTAGTGCGTGCTGGGTCACTTTGGATAAATATGTGGACATGTTTGGTCAGCGCGCAAAACAGTCTCAATTTTGCTGGTTGTGCACGCTGGGTCACTTTGGGTAAATGTAGACATTATTGGCCTAGCGCATAAAACGCTCACAATTTTGCCGGTTGTGCGCTTGGTAATTTTGGGTAAATGTAGACAGTTTTGCCCCGCGCGCAAGACGGTCACATTTTTGCCGGTTATGCGCCCTGTGTAATTTTGGGTAGACAGTTTTGCTCAGCGCTCAAAATGGTCACAATTTTGCTGATTGTGCGCGTTTAGTAATTTTGGTCAAATGTAGGCAGTTTAGCTCGGCGCGTAAAACGGTCTCAATTTTGCCGAGTGTGGGCGCTGGTAATTTTGGGTAAATATAGACATTTTTGCCGAGCGCGCAAACCGGTCACAATTTGGCCGGGTGTGGGCCCTGGTAATTTTGGGTACTAGACATTTTTGCCCAGCGCGCAAAACGGTCACAATTTTACCGGGTGTGCGCGCTGGTACTTTTGGGTAAATGTAGACAGTTTTGCTCAGCGCGCAAAACAGTCACAATTTTGTCGATTGTGCGTGCTGAGTCACTTTGGGTAGATGTAGACATATTTGGTCAGCGCGCAAAACGGTCACTATTTTGCAGGTTGTGAGCACTGAGTCACTTTGGGTAAATGTGGACATTATTTGCGTAGTGCGTTAAACAGTCACAATGTTTCGGGTTGTGCGCGCTGGGTAATTTTGGGTAAATGTATACAGTTTTGCTCAACACGCAAAACGATAACATTTTTACCGATTGTGCGCACTGTGTAATTTTACGAAAATGTAGACAGTTTTGCTCAGCGCGTAAAACTGTCACAATTTCGCCGGTTGTGCGCGCTGCATAATTTTTGGAAAATGTAGACAGTTTTACGCAGCGCACAAAACGGACACAATTTTGCGGATTGTGCGTGTTTGGTAATTTTGGTCAAACGTGGCCAGTTTAGATCGGCGCGCAAAATGGTCTCAATTTTGCCGGGTGTGCGCTGGATAATTTTGGGCAAATGTATACTGTTTTTTGCATGACGCAAAACAGTCACAATTTGTCCGGCTGTGCGCGCTGGATAATTTTGAGTAAACATCGACATTTTTACCCAGTGTGCAAAACGGTCACAATTTTTGCAGGTTGTGCCCACATGGCAATTTTGGATAAATGTTGACATTTTTGCATAGAGCGGATAACGGACACAATTTTGCCGGTTTTGCGCGCTGGTTAATTTTGGGTAAATGTAGACTATTTTGTAATTTTAGGTAAATATAGACAATTTTGATCAGCACGTAAAACGGTCACAATTTTGGCAGATGTGCGCGCTGGGTAATATTAGTTAAATGTAGACATTTTTTGCTACGTGCGCAAAATGGTTACCATTTTGCCGGTTGTGAGCATTGAATAATTTTGGGTAAATGTAGACATTTTTGATCAACGTACAAAACGGCCACAATTTTGGACGTTGTGCATGCTGAGGAATTTTTGGAAAATTTAGACAGTTTTGCTCTGAGCGCAAAAAGGTCACAATTTTTCCGGTTGTGCGGGCTTAGTAATTTTGGGTAAATGTTGACAGTTTTACCTAGCGCGCAAAACGGTCACAATTTTGCCCGCTGTGAACTGGTAATTTTGGGTAAATGTAGAGATTTTTGCATAGCGCGCAAAACGGTCACAATTTGGCCGGCTGTGCGCGCTGAGTAATTTTGGTTAAATGTAGACATTTTTGCACAGCGCGCAAAACGGTCACAATTTTGCCGGCTGTGCACGCTGGGTAATTTTGGGTAAATGAAGACAATTTTTGCGCGGCGCACAAAATGGTCGTAATTTTGCCGGTTGTGCACACTTGGTAATTTTGGGTAAATGTTGACAGGTTTGCTAAGCAGACAAAACGGTCACAATTTCGCCGGTTGTGTGCGCTGGGTAATTTTGGCTAAATGTTGACTATTTTGTAATTTTGGGTAAATGTAGACACTTTTGCTCAGCACGTAAAACAGTCACAATTTTGCGGGATGTGCGTACTGGGTAATTTTGGTTAAATGAAGACATTTTTTGCTCCGCGCTAAAAATTGTCACCATTTTGCCGTTTGTGGGCGTTGAGTAATTTTGGGTAAATGTAGACATTTTTTGTCAACGTGCAAAACAGCAACAATTTTGCAGGTTGTTTGCGCTGAGGAATTTTGGGAAAATTTAGAAACATTTGTTCAGCGTGCAAAACTTTCACAATTTTGCCGGTTGTGCGGGCTGAGTAATTGTGGGTAAATGTTAACATTTTTGCCCAGCGCGCAAAACGGTCACAATTTTGCATGGTGTGTGCTGGTAATTTTGGGTACATGTTGACAGTTTTGCCCAGCGCGCAAAACGGTCACAATTTTTCCGCATATGCGCGCTGAGTAATTTTGGTTAAATGTAGACATTTTTTTTCTCAGCGCGCAAAATGGTCACAATTTTGCCGGTTGTGAGCGCTGAATAATTTTGGATAAATGTATACATATTTGGTCAGCGCGCAAAAATAGTCTCAATTTTGCGGGTTGTGTACGCTGCTGGATCACTTTTGGTAAATGTAGACATTTGTGCTCAGCGCGTAAAAATAGTCACAATTTTGCGGGTTGTGGGCATTTAGTAATTTTGGTAGCACGCAAAACAGTCACATTTTTCCGGTTGTGCGCACTGGATTATTTTGGGTAAATGTAGACATTTGTGCTCAGCGCGTAAAAATAGTCACAATTTTGCGGGTTGTGGGCATTTAGTAATTTTGGTAGCACGCAAAACAGTCACATTTTTCCGGTTGTGCGCACTGGATTATTTTGGGTAAATGTAGACAGTTTTTCTCAGCGCGCAAAACTATCACAATTTTAACGGTTGTGCGGGCTGAGATAATTTTTAGAAAATGTAGACAGTTTTGGTCAGCGCACAAAACAGTCACAATTTTACCGGTTGAGTAGGGGGAGTAATTTTGGGTAAATGTTGACATTTTTGCGTAGCGCGCAAAACGGTCACAATTTTGCCGGGTGTGTGCCCGGGTAATTTTGGGTAAAAGTAGACATTTTTGCCCAGCGTGCTAAACGGTCACAATTTTGTCGGATGTGCACGCTAGTAATTTTGCGTAAATGTAGACAGTTTTGTCCAGCGCGCAAAACGGTCATAATTTTGACGCCTATTTGCACTGAGTAATTTTGGTTAAATGTAGACATTTTTGCTCAGAGCGCAAAACGATCACAATCTTGTCGGTGTTGCGCGTTGAGTTACTTTGGGTAAATGTATACATATTTGGTCAGCACGCAAAACAGTCACGATTTTGACGGCTATGCGCCCAGAGTAATTTTGGTTAAATGTAGACATTATTTGCTCAGCGCGTAAAAGGGTCACAATTTTGCAGGTTGTGCGCTGGGTCACTTTGGGTTAATGTAAACATATTTGGTCAGCGCGTAAAAACGGTCTCAATTTTGCAGGTTGTGCGGGCTGGGTCACTTTGGGTAATTGTAGACATTATTTGCGTAGCGCGTTAAACGATCGCAATTTTGCCGGTTGTGCGCGCTTGGTAATTTTGGGAAAATGTAGACAGTTTGCCCCGCGCGCAAAACGGTCACATTTTTTCCGGTTGTGCGCAATGGGTAATTTTGGGTAAATGTAGACAGTTTTGCTCAGCGCGGAAAGCGGTCACAATTTTGCCGGGTGTGCGCGCTGGTATGTTTAGGTAAACATAGACAGTTTTGCTCAGCGCGCAAAGCGGTCACAATTTTGTCGGTTGTGCGCACTGAGTCACTTTGGATAAATGTAGACATATTTGGTCAGCGCGCAAACCGGTCACAATTTTGCAGGTTGTGCGCGCTGGGTCACTTTGGGTAAATGTCGACATTATTTGCGTAGTGCACAAAACAATCACAATGTTGGGGGTTGTGCGCGCTGGGTAATTTTGGGTAAATGTAGACAGTTTTGCCAAGCACGCAATACGGTTACAGTTTGCCGGTTGTGTGCACTGTGTATTTTGGTTGAATGTAGACCGTTTTTCTCAGCGCACAAAAATGTCACAATTTTGCCAGTTGTGCGCGCTGCGTAATTTTTGGAAAATGTGGACAGTTTTGCTCGGCGCGCACAACGGTCACAATTTTGCCGACAGTGCGCGTTGGGTAATTTTGGTCAAATATAGGCAGTTTAGCTCAGCGCACAAAACGGTCTCAATTTTTCCAGCTATGCGCGTTGAGTAATTTTGGGCAAAAGTTTCCTTCAATATGATGATGGGAATGGAAACCATACTGATTTGCGCAAGTCGTAAAACAGTCACAATTTTGTCGGCTGTGCGCGCTGGATAATTTTGGGTAAATGTTGACATTTTTGTCCAATGCGCAAAATGGTCACAATTTTTACCGGTTGTGCCCCATAGCAATTTTGGGTAAATGTACAAATTTTTTGCACAACGCGCAAATCGGTCACAATTTTTCCTGGTGTGCACGCGGGTAATTTTGGGTAAATGTAGATATTTTTTGCGCAACGTGCAAAACAATCGCAATTTTGCCGGCTGTGCGCGCTGGGTAATTTCGGGTAAATGTAGACAATTTTTCAAGGACGCAAAACGGTCACAATATTTTCGGTTTTGCGCGCTGGGTAATTTTAGGTAAATGTAGACTATTTTGTAATTTTAGGTAAATGTAGACACTTTTGTTCAGCACACAAAACTGTCACAATTTTGCCAGATGTGCACGCTGCCTAATTTTGGTTAAATGCTGACATTTTTTGCTCAGCGGGTAAAAGGGTCACCATTTTGCCGGTTGTGAGCGTTGAATAATTTTGGGTAAATGTTGGCATTTTTGGTCAATGAGCATAACAGTCACAATTTTTGAGGTTGTGCGGGCAGTGGAATTTTGGGAAAATTTAAACCGGTTTGCTCAGCGCGTAAAACGGTCACAATTTTGCCGGTTGTACAGTCTGAGTAATTTTGGGTAAATGTCGACATTTTTACTCTGCGCGCAAAACAGTCCCAATTTTGCCGGGTGTGTGCGCTAGTAATTTTGGGTAAATGTGGAAATTATTTTCGTAAAGCGTAAAACAGTCACAATGTTACGGGTTGTGCGCGCGGGGTAATTTTGGGTAAATGTCGATAGTTATGCGCAGCACGCAAAACGATAACATTTTACCGGTTGTGCGCACTGTGTAATTTTAGGTAAATGCAGACAGTTCTGCTCAGCGCGCAAAACTGTCACAATTTTGCCAGTTGTGTGTGCTGCGTAATTTTTGGAAAACGTAGATAGTTTTGCTCAGCGCGCAAAATGGTCACAATTTTGCTGATTGTGCGCGTTTGGTAATTTTGGTCAAATGTAGGCTGTTTAGCTCGGCGCGCAAAACGGTTTCAATTTTGCCGGGTGTGTGCTGGATAATTTTGGGCAAATGTATACTGTTTTGCACATGACGCAAAACAGTCACAATTTTGCCGGCTGTGCATGCTGGATAATTTTGGGTAAATGTCGACTATTTTGTAATTTTAGGTAAATGTAGACACTTTTTCTCAGCACGCAAAACGCTCACAATTTTGCCAGATGTGCGCACTGGGTAATTTTGGTAAAATGTAGACATTTTTTGCTCTGCGCGCAAAAAGATCACCATTTTGCCGGTTGTGAGCGTTGAGTAATTTTGGTTAAATGTAGACATTTTTGGTCAATGTGCAAAACGGCCACAATTTTGCAGGTTGTGCACGCTGATTAATTTTGGGAAAATTTATACAGTTTTGCTCTGTGCGCAAAACGGTCACAATTTTGACGGTTGTGCGAGCTTAGTAATTTTGGGTAAATGTTGACATTTTTGCCCAACGCGCAAAACGGTCATAATTTTGCCCGGTGTGTACTGGTAATTTTAGGTAAATGTAGATAGTTTTGCCCAGCGCGTAAAACGGTCACAATTTTGCCGGCTATGCGTGCTGAGTAATTTTGGTTAAATGTAGACAATTTTTCCTCCGCGCGCAAAATGGTCACCATTTGGCCGGTTGTGGGCGTTGAGTAATTTTGGGTAAATGTAGACATTTTTTGTCAACGTGCAAAACAGCAACAATTTTGCAGGTTGTATGCGCTAAGAAATTTTGGCAAAACGGTCACAATTTTACCGGTTGAGTAGGTTGAGTAATTTTGGGTAAATGTTGACATTTTTGCGCAGCGCGCAAAACGGTCACAATTTTGCCGGGTGTGTGCGCGGGTAATTTTGGGTAAATGTAGACATTTTTGCCCAGTGTGCTAAATGTCACAATTTTGTCAGGTGTGCGCGCTAGTGATTTTACGTAAATGTAGATAGTTTTGTCCAGCTCGCAAAACTGTCACAATTTTGCCGCCTATGCGCACTGAGTAATTTTGGTTAAATGTAGACATTTTTGCTCAGAGCGCAAAACGATCACAATCTTGTCGGTGTTGCGCGTTGAGTTACTTTGGGCAAACGTATACAAATTTGGTCAGCACGCCAAACAGTCACGATTTTGACGGCTATGCGCGCAGAGTAATTTTGGTTAAATGTAGAAATTTTTGCAGGTTGTATTTTGCAGGTTGTATTTTGCAGGTTGTGCGCTGTGTCACTTTGTGTAAATGTAGACATATTTGGTCAGCGCGTAAAAACGGTCTCAATTTTGTAGGTTGTGCGTGCTGGGTCACTTTGGTTAATTGTAGACGTTATTTGCGTAGCGCGTTAAACGGTCGCAATTTTGCCAGTTGTGCGCGTTGGGTAATTTTGGGAAAATGTAGACAGTTTGCCCCGCGCGCAAAACAGTCACATTTTTTCCGGCTGTGCGCAATGTGTAATTTTGGGTAAATGTAGACAGTTTTGCTCAGCGTGCAAAACTGTCACAATTTTGCCGGGTGTGCGCGCTGGTATTTTTGGGTAAATATAAACAGTTTTGCTCAGCGCGCAAAGCGGTCACAATTTTTTCGGTTGTGCGCACTGAGTCACTTTGGATAAATGTAGACATATTTGGTCAGCGCGCAAAATGGTTACAATTTTGCAGGTTTTGCGCGCTGGGTCACTTTGGGTAAATGTAGACATTATTTGCGTAGTGCATAAAACAGTCACAATGTTGGGGTTGTGCGCGTTGGGTAATTTTGGGTAAATGTAGACAGTTTTGCCAAGCACGCAAAACGGTTACAGTTTGCCGGTTGTGTGCACTGTGTATTTTGGTTGAATGTAGACCGTTTTTCTCAGCGCACAAAAATGTCACAATTTTGCCAGTTGTGCGCGCTACGTAATTTTTGGAAAATGTGGACAGTTTTGCTCGGCGCGCACAACTGTCACAATTTTGCCGACATTGCGCGTTGGGTAATTTTGGTCAAATATAGGCAGTTTAGCTCAGCGCACAAAACGGTCTCAATTTTTCAAGCTATGCGCGTTGAGTAATTTTGGGCTAAAGTTTCCTTCAATATGATGATGGGAATGGAAACCATACTGTTTTGCGCAGGTCGCAAAACAGTCACAATTTTGTCGGTTGTGCGCCAGCGATAATTTTGGGTAAATGTTGACATTTTTGTCCAGTGCGAAAAACGGTCACAATTTTTACCGGTTGTGCCCCATAGCAATTTTGGGTAAATGTAGACATTTTTGCACAACGCGCAAAACGGTTACAATTTTTCCGGGTGTGCACGCGGTTAAGTTTGGGTAAAGGTGGACATTTTTTACGCAGCGTGCAAAACAGTCACAATTTTGCCGGTTGTGCGCGCTGTGTAATTTCGAGTAAATGTAGACAATTTATCAAGGATGCAAAACGGTCACAATTTTGCCAGTTTTGCGCGCTGGGTAATTTTGGGTAAATGTAGACTATTTTGTAATTTTAGGTAAATGTAGACACTTTTGCTCAGCACACAAAACTGTCACAATTTTGACGGATGTGCACGCTGGTTAATTTTGGTTAAATGTTGACATTTTTTGCTCCGCGCGTAAAATGGTCACCATTTTGCCGGTTGTGAGCATTGAATAATTTTGGGTAAATGTTGGCATTTTTGCTCAACGGGCAAAACAGTCTCAATTTTGGATGTTGTGAGGGCAGAGGAATTTTGGGAAAATTTAAACCGGTTTGCTCAGCGCGCAAAACGGTCACAATTTTGCCGGTTGTGCGGGCTGAGAAATTTTGGGTAAATGTCGACATTTTTACTCCGCGCGCAAAACGGTCACAATTTTGCCGGGTGTGTGCGCTGGTAAATTTGGGTAAATGTGGACATTATTTGCGTAGTGCGTAAAACATTCACAATGTTGCGGGTTGTGCGCGCGGGGTAATTTTGTGTAAATGTAGACATTTTTGCTCAGCACGCAAAACGATAACATTTTGTCGGTTGTGCGTACTGTGTAATTTTAGGTAAATGCAGACAGTTTTGCTCAGCGGTTGTGCGTACTGCGTACTGTCACAAATTCGCTGGTTGTGTGTGCTGCGTAATTTTTGGAAAACGTATACAGTTTTGCTCAGCGCTCAAAATGGTCACAATTTTGCTGATTGTGCGCGTTTGGTAATTTTGGTCAAATGTAGGCAGTTTAGCTCGGTGCGCAAAACGGTCTAAATTTTGCCGGGTGTGTGCTGGATAATTTTGGGCAAATGTATACTGTTTTGCACAGGACGCAAAACAGTCACAATTTTGCCGGCTGTGCATGCTGGATAATTTTGGGTAAATGTCGACTATTTTGTAATTTTAGGTAAATGTAGACACTTTTGCTCAGCACGCAAAATGCTCACAATTTTGCCAGATGTGCGCTTTGGGTAATTTTGGTAAAATGTAGACATTTTTTGCTCTGCGCGCAAAAAGATCACCATTTTGCCGGTTGTGAGCGTTGAGTAATTGTAGTGAAATGTAGACATTTTTGGTCAATGTGCAAAACGGCAACAATGTTGTAGGTTGTGCACGCTGAGGAATTTTGGGAAAATTTATACAGTTTTGCTCTGTGCGCAAAACGGTCACAATTTTGCCGGTTGTGCGAGCTAGATAATTTTGGGTAAATGTTGACATTTTTGCCCAGCGCACAAAACGGTCACAATTTTGCCTGGTGTGTACTGCTAATTTTGGGTAAATGTAGAGATATTTGCACAGCACGCAAAACGGTCACAATTTTGCCGGCTATGCGCGCTGAGTAATTTTGGTTAAATGTTGACATTTTTGCACAGCGCACAAAACAGTCACAATTTTGCCGGCTGTGCACGCTGGGTAATTTTGGGTAAATGTAGACAATTTTTGCGCAGCGCACAAAACAATCACAATTTTGCAGGCTGTGCATGATATGTAATTTTGGGTAAATGTAGACAATTTTGCAAAGCACGCAAAACAGTCACAATTTTGCCGGTTGTGCGCGCTGGATAATTTTGGCTAAATGGAGACTATTTTGTAATTTTTGGTAAATGTAGACACTTCTGCTCAGCACGTAAAACGGTCACAATTTTGCCGGATATGCGTACTGGGTAATTTTGGTTAAATGTATGTTTTGCTCCGCGTGCAAAATGGTCACCATTAGGCCGGTTGTGGGTCTTGAGTAATTTTGGGTAAATGTAGACATTTTTGGTCACCGTGCACAACAACAACAATTTTGCAGGTTGTTTGCGCTGAGGAATTTTGGGAAAATTTAGACAGTTTTGTTCAGCGAGCAAAACTTTCACAATTTTGCCGGTTGTGCGGGCCGAGTAATTTTGGGTAAATGTTAACATTTTTGCCCAGCGCGCAAAACGGTCACAATTTTGCCGGGTGTGTGCTGGTAATTTTGGGTAAATGTAGACAGTTTTGCCCAGCGCGCAAAACGGTCACAATTTTTCCGGATATGCGCGCTGAATAATTTTGGTTAAATGTAGACATTTTTTTCTCAGCGCGCAAAATGGTCACAATTTTGCCGGTTGTGAGCGCTGAGTAATTTTGGAAAAATGTAGACATATCAGCGCACAAAAATAGTCTCAATTTTGCGGGTTGTGTACGCTGCTGGATCACATTGGGTAAATGTAGACATTTTTACTCATCGCGTAAAAACAGTCACAATTTTGTGGGTTGTGGGCATTTGGTAATTTTGGGTAAATGTAAATATTATTTGCGTAGCACGCAAAACAGTCACATTTTTCCGGTTGTGCGCACTGGTTTATTTCGGGTAAATGTAGACAGTTTTGTTCAGCGCGCAAAACTATCACAATTTTATGGTTGTGCGGGCTGAGAAAATTTTTAGAAAATGTAGACAGTTTTGGTCAGCGCACAATTCAGACACAATTTTACCGGTTGAGTAGGCTGAGTAATTTTGGGTAAATGTTGACATTTTTGCGCAGCGCGCAAAACGGTCACAATTTTGCCGGGTGTGTGCGCGGGTAATTTTGGGTAAATGTAGACATTTTTGCCCAGTGGGCTAAACGGTCACAATTTTGTCGGGTGTGCGCGCTGGTAATTTTGCGTAAATATAGACAGTTTTGTCCAGTGCGCAAAACGGTCACAATTTTGCCGCCTCTGCGCACTGAGTAATTTTGGTTAAATGTAGACATTTTTGCTCAGAGCGCAAAACGATCACAATCTTGTCGGTGTTGCGCGTTGAGTTAATTTGGGCAAATGTATACATATTTGGTCAGCACGCAAAACACTCACAATTTTGACGGCTATGCGCCCAGAGTAATTTTGTTTAAATGTAGACATTATTTGCTCAGCGCGTAAAAGGGTCACAATTTTGCAGGTTGTGCGCTGGGTCACTTTGGGTTAATGTGGACATATTTTGTCAACGCGTAAAAACGGTCTCAATTTTGCAGGTTGTGCGTGCTGGGTCAATTTGGGTAATTGTAGACATTATTTGCGTAGCGCGTTAAACGATCGCAATTTTGCCGGTTGTGCGCGCTGGGTAATTTTGGGAAAATGTAGACAGTTTGCCCCGCGCGCAAAACGGTGACATTTTTTCCGGTTGTGCGCAATGGGTAATTTTGGGTAAATGTAGACAGTTTTTCTCAGTGCGCAAAACTGTCACAATTTTGCCGGGTGTGCGCGCTGGTATTTTTTGGTAAACATAGACAGTTTTGCTCAGCGGGCAAAGCGGTCACAATTTTGTCGGTTGTGCGCGCTGGGTAATTTCGGGTAAATGTAGACAATTTATCAAGGACGCAAAACTGTCACAATTTTGGCGGTTTTGCGCGCTGGGTAATTTTGGGTAAATGTAGAGTATTTTGTAATTTTAGGTAAATGTAGACACTTTGGCGCAGCACACAAAACTGTCACAATTTTGCCGGATGTACATGCTGGCTAATTTTGGTTAAAAGTTGACATTTTTTGCTCCGCGCGTAAAATGGTCACCATTTTGCCGGTTGTGAGCGCTGAATAATTTTGGGTAAATGTTGGCATTTTTTGTCGACGGGCAAAACAGTCACAATTTTGGAGGTTGTGCGGGCAAAGGAATTTTGGGAAAATTTAAACCTGTTTGCTCAGCGCGTAAAACGGTCACAATTTTGCCGGTTGTGCGGGCTGAGTAATTTTGGGTAAATGTCGACATTTTTACTCCGCGCGCAAAACGGTCACAATTTTACCGGGTGTGTGCGCTGGAAATTTTGGGTAACTGTGGACATTATCAGCAAAATGGAGACAGTTTTGCTCAGCATGCAAAACGATAACATGTTGCCGGTTGTGCGCACTGTATAATTTTCGTTAAATACAGACAGTTCTGCTCAGCGCGCAAAACTGTCACCAATTTCGCCGGTTGTGCATGCTGCGTAATTTTTGGAAAACGTAGACAGTTTTGCTCAGCGCGCAAAATGTTCACAATTTTGCTGATTGTGCGTGTTTGGTAATTTTGGTCAAATGTAGACAGTTTAGCTCGGCCCGCAAAACGGTCTCAATTTTACCGGGTGTGTGCTGGATAATTTTACGCAAATGTATACTATTTTGCACAGGACACAAAATGTCACAATTTTGCCGGCTGTGCATGCTGGATAATTTTGGGTAAATGTCGACTATTTTGTAATTTTAAGTAAATGTAGACACTGTTGCTCAACACGCAAAACGCTCACAATTTTGCCAGATGTGCGCACTGGGTAATTTTGGTAATTTAGACATTTTTTTGCTCTGCGCGCAAAAAGATCACCATTTTGCCGGTTATGAGCGTTGAGTAATTGTGGTTAAATGTAGACATTTTTGGTCAAAGTGCAAAACGGCCATAATTTTGCAGGTTGTGAACGCTGAGGAATTTTGGGAAAATTTATACAGTTTTGCTCTGTGCGCAAAACGGTCACAATTTTGCTTTGTGTGTACTGGTAATTTTGGGTACATGTAGACATTTTTGCACAGCGCGCAAAACAGTCACAATTTTACCGGCTGTGCACGCTGGGTAATTTTGGGTAAATGTAGACAATTTTTACGCAGCGCACAAAACAGTCACAATTTTGCCGGCTGTGCATGCTTGGTAATTATGGGTAAATGTTGACAATTTTTACGCAGCGCACAAAACAGTCACAATTTTGCCGGCTGTGCATGCTTGGTAATTTTGGGTAAATGTAGACAATTTTGCTAAGCACGCAAAACGGTCACAATTTTGCCGGTTGTGCACGCTGGGTAATTTTGGCTAAATGTAGACTATTTTGTAATTTTGGGTAAATGTAGACACTTTTGCTCAGCACGTAAAACGGTCACAATTTTGCCGGATGTGCGTACTGGGTAATTTTGGTTAAATGTAGACATTTTTTGCTCCGCGCGCAAAATGGTCACCATTTTGCCGGTTGTGGGCGTTGTGTAATTTTGGGTAAATATAGACATTTTTTGTCAACGGGCAAAACAGCAACAATTTTGCAGGTTGTGTGCGCTGAGGAATTTTGGGAAAATTTAGACAGGTTTGCACAGCGCAAAAAAACGTTCTCAATTTTGCCGGTTGTGCGGGCTGAGTAATTTTGGGTAAATGTTAACATTTTTTGCCCAGCGCGCAAAACGGTCACAATTTTGCCGGGTGTGTGCCGTCAACTTTGGTTAAATGTAGACAGTTTTGACCAGCGCGCAAAACGTTCACAATTTTGCCGGATTTGTACGCTGAGTAATTTTGGTTAAATGTAGACATTTTTTTCGCAGCGCGCAAAATGGTCACAATTTTGCCGGTTGTGAGCGCTAAGTAATTTTGGACAAATGTAAACGTATTTGGTCAGCGCGCAAAACAGTCTCAATTTTGCAGGTTGTGTACGCTGCTGGGTTACTTTGGGTAAATGTAAACATTTGTGCTCAGCGCGCAAACCAGTCACAATTTTGCGGGCTGTGGGCATTAGGTTATTTTCGGTAAAGGTAGATATTATTTGCATAACGCGCAAAACAGTCATATTTTTGTCGTTTGTGCGCATGGGTTAATTTTGGGTAAATGTAGACAGTTTTGCTCAACGCGCAAAACTGTCACAATTTTGACGGTTGTGCGCGCTGAGATAATTTTTAGAAAATATTGACAGTTTTAGTCAGCGCACAAAACGGTCACAATTTTATCGGTTGAGTAGGCTGAGTAATTTTGGGTAAATGTTGACATTTTTGCGCAGCGCGGAAAACGGTCACAATTTTGTCCGGTGTAGGCGCGGGTAATTTTGGGTAAATATATACATTTTGCCCAGCGTGCTAAACGGTCACAATTTTGTCGGGTGTGCGCGCGGGTAATTTTGGGTAAATATAGACAGTTTTGTTCAGCGCGCAAAACGGTCATAATTTTGCCGCCTATGCGCACTGAGTAATTATGGTTAAATGTATAGACATTTTTGCTTAGAGCGCAAAAAGATCACAATCTTGTCGGTGTTGCGCGCTGAGTTACTTTGGTCAAATGTATACATATTTGGTCAGTACGCAAAACAGTCACAATTTTGCCGGCTATGCGTGCTGAGTAATTTTGGTTAAATGTATGCATTTTTGCTCAGCGAGTAAAAGGGTCACAATTTTGCAGGTTGTGCGCGCTGGGTCACTTTGGGTAAATGTAGACATATTTGGTCAGCGCGCAAAAAACGGTCACAATTTTGCAGGTTGTGCGCGCTGGGTCACTTTTGGTAAATGTAGACATTATTTGCGTAGCGCATAAAATGGTCACAATTTTTCCTTTTGTGCACACTGGGTAATTTTAGGTAAATGTAGATAGTTTTGCCCCACGTGCAAAACGGTCACATTTTTTCCGGTTGTGCGCACTCGGTAATTTTGGGTAAATGTAGACAGTTTTGCTCAGCGCGCAAAACTGTCACAGTTTTACCGGGTGTGCGCGCTGGTATTTTTGGGCACAGAGTCATTTTGGATAAATGTAGACATATTTGTCAGCGCGCAAAACGGTCACAATTCTGCAGGTTGTGCGCACTAGGTCACTTTGGGTAAATGTAAACATTATTTTCGTAGTGCACAAAACTGTCACATTTTCGCCGGTTGTGCGTGCTGCTTAATTTTTGGAAAATGTAGACAGTTTTGCTCACCGCGTAAAATGGTCACAATTTTTCCGACGATGCGCATTGGATAATTTTGGTCTAATATAGGCAGTTTAGCTCAGTGCGCAAAACGGTCTCAATTTTGCCAGCTGTGCGCGTTGAGTAATTTTGGGCAAATGTATACTGCTTTGTGCATGTCGCAAAACAGTCACAATTTTGCCGGCTGTGCGCGCTGGATAATTTTGGGTAAATGTTGACATTTTTGTCCAGTGCGCAAAACGGTCACAATTTTTACCGGTTGTGCCGCATGGCAATTTTGGGTAAATGTAGACATTTTCTCACAATGCGCAAAACGGTCACAATTTTGTCGGGTGTGCACGCTGGGTAATTTTGGGTAAATGTAGACATTTTTTGCGCAGCGCGCAAAACAGTCACAATTTTGTCGGCTGTGCGCGCTTGGTAATTTTGGGTACTGTAGACAATTTTGCAAGGACGCAAAACGGTCATAATTTTGCCGGTTTTGCACGCTGGGTAATTTTGGGTAAATGTAGACTATTTTGTAATTTTAGGTAAATGTAAACACTTTTGCTCAGCACGCAAAACTGTCACAATTTTGCCCAATTTGCGCCCTGGCTAATTTTCGTTAAATGTCGAGAATTTTTGCTCCGTGCGTAAAATGGTCACCATTTTTCCCGGTTGAGAGCGTTGAGTAATGTTGGGTAAATGTTGACATTTTTGGTCAAGGGGCATAACATACACAATTTTGCAGGTTGTGTGCACTGAGGAATTTTGGGAAAATTCAAACAGTTTTCCAAGCGCGCAAAACGGTCACAATTTTGCCGGTTGTGCGGGCTGACTAATTTTGGGTAAATGTCGACATTTTTTCTCCGCGCAAAACGGTCACAATTTTGCCGGGTGTGTGCGCTATTAATTTTGGGTAAATGTAGACAGTTTTTCCCAGCACGCAAAAGGGTCACAGTTTTGCCGGGTGTGTGCCCTGGTAATTTTGGTTAAATGTAGACAGTTTTTCCCAGCACACAAAAAGGTCACAATTTTGCCGGCTGTGAGCGCTGAGTAATTTTGGTTAATGGTTAATTATAGACATTTTTGCTCTGCGCGTAAAATGGTCACATTTTTACCGGAAGTGCGCGCTAGGTCACTTTGGGTAAATGTAGACATGTTTGGTCAGAGCGCAAAACAGTCTCAATTTTGCAGGTTGTGCACGCTGGGTCACTTTGGGTAAATGTAGACATTATTGGCCTAGCGCGTAAAATGGACACAATTTTGCAGGTTGTGCACGCTGGGTCACTTTGGGTAAATGTAGACATTATTGGCCAAGCGCGTAAAACGGACACAATTTTGCCGGTTGTGCGCTGTGTAATTTTGGATAAAAGTAGACAGTTTTGCCCCGCGCGCAAAACGATCACATTTTTGCCGGTTATGAGTCCTGTGTAATTTTGGATAAATGTAGACTGTTTTGTTCATCGCGCAAAACTGTCACAATTTTTTCGGTTGTGCGGGCGGCGTAATTTTGGGTAAATATTGACATTTTTTCTCAGAGCGCAAAACAACCACAATTTTGCCAGCTGTGGGCGCTGGTAATTTTTGGTAAATGTAGACATTTTTGCCCAGAGCGCAAAACGGTCACAATTTCACCGGGTGTGTGCGCTGGTAATTTTAGGTACTAGACATTTTTGCGTTACGCGCAAAAAGGTCACAATTTTGCCGGGTGTGCGCGCTGGAAATTTTGGGTAATTGTAGACAGTTTTGTCTAGCATGCAAAACGGTCACAATTTTGCCTAGTGTGAGCGATGGTACTTTTGGGTGAATGTAGACAGTTTTGCTCAGCGCGCAAAACAGTCACAATTTTGTCGGTTGTGCGCGCTGAGTCACTTTGGGTAGATGTAGACATATTTGGTCAGCGCGCAAAACGGTCACTATTTTGCAGGTTGTGCGCGCTGTGTAACTTTGGGTAAATGTGGACATTATTTTCGTAGTGCGTAAAACAGTCACAGTGTTTCGGGTTCTGCGCGCTGGGTAATTTTAGGTAAATGTAGACAGTTTTGCTCAGCACGCAAAAAGATAATGTTTTAGCCGGTTGTGCGCACTGTGTAATTTTCGGTAAATATAGACAGTTTTGCTCAGCGCGCAAAACAGTCACAATTTCGCTGGTTGTGCGCGCTGTGTAATTTTTGGAAAATGTAGACAGTTTTGCTCAGCGCGCAAAATGGTCACAATTTTGCCGGTTGTGTGCATTTGGTAATTTTGGTCAAATGTATGCAGTTTTGGTCGGCACGCAAAACGGTCTCAATTTTGCCGGGTGTGCGCTGGATAATTTTCGGCAAATGTATACTGTTTTGCGCAGGACGCAAAAATTTCACATATTTGCCGTCTGTGCTCGCTGGATAATTTTGGGCAAAACTGTCACAATTTTTGCCGGTTGTGCCCACAGTGCAATTTGGGGTAAATGCAGACATTTTTGCATAGCGCGCAAAACGGTCACAATTTTGCCGGTTGTGCACGCTGGGTAAATTTTGGGTAAATGTTGTCATTTTTTGCACGGCGCACAAAACAGTCACAATTTTGCCGGCTGTGCACGCTAGGTAATTTTGGGTAAATGTAAACAGTTTTGCTAAGCACGCAAAACGATCACAATTTTGCTTGTTGTGCGCGATGGGTAATGTTGGCTAAATGTAGACTATTTTGTAATTTTGGGTAAATGTAGACACTTTTGCTCAGCACGCAATACAGTCACA
>CM061141.1:169450283-169478739 GCA_030789695.1 Scilla litardierei
CTTAGCTTTTAGACTATTTTTCTAAATTTTCTGGAAGATATGTTTCTTTTTATGAAATGATATGATTTTTTGGCCTAATTTGTCTTCTCTTTTTTTACTTTGAAGATGACAATCTCCCGGTTCCAATACACATTTGTGCGGATTTATTTTGAGCTACGAGCTATTTTTTATATTTTTGTATAATATGAATGTTAATATTAATTGATATGATTGTTATAACCTAATTTGTCATTTATTATTTTTTTCAGTTGACGATGGCGACCTCCCAGCTGCAAGGGATATTTTTGTGGATTTTTTGAGATCTGGACTATTTTTGGATTTTTTGAGATCTGGACTATTTTTCTACATTTTCGAGAAGTTGTGGCTCTTTTTATTAAATGATATGATTTTTAGCCTAATTGTGTCATTTTTACTTTTTTCAGTTGAAGATAGCGACCTCTGTTGAAGGATTTTGGAGAAAAGTAAAAAAATCTCACATAAGGAGTAGCCATGGCATAAGCCATGACTCTCTATATATTCATTTACTTAATAGATTAGGCGTCCAAGGGACTCCCCACTAACTTAGTGGGGAGTAATGGAGAGATGATGAGGGGAGGGAGGTCAAAGGCCTCCCTCAACTCACAACACTCCCCCTCATCTCTTCATTACCTTGGGTTAAGCACATGAATACTTTCAGGATTCAGTATGCTAAAAGGGGTAGATACTTCTGGATCCAGAGCCATTGTGGTTGCCTCGTTAAAACCTTAGCTGTGGAAAACCCAGTGGGAAAAAAACCAACAGCTTAAGAGAAAAGAGTACAACTATCGAGTGACTCCCCCTGATCTGTACAAGATTCAGGCTTGCAGATCTCCTATGTATCTATACAATCATCTCAAATTTTTCTACACATCCATCATGTTCTGAAAGAAAATACAATCATCACTCATCTATACAAGTTTCACTCATCTAGCGGCTATAGGAAAGCAGTAGCGTTCTGGAGTGGAATGCTCTTCGAAGTTGGTAGATGACTCCACTAAAGTATTCATTGAATCAGCCTTCAGTGTGTCTGCAAGGTACTGCTGGACCTAGCTGAGCGTTTTCAATACTTGCTTCTTGGATGATGAGATTCTCAGAAGATGTAAACATTGGAGGATGATGTGTAGATATTTAGGAGGTGGCCGGCCTATTGTGTTTTAGTCATCGCGATGATCTTTAAACCTGCATATGTTCTATATATTCCTTGACCCTTGGAAGTTGCGCAGAAGCGGCTTATCCTTGGTCTAGTGTTGCTCTCCAGGACAACACTGTATCTGGTTAACAACTTTACTGGAGACGTTCTATCAGAGATACGTGCAGTTGGCCAGATAAAGATGTGTAACAAGTACATTAGAGCTAGGCTCTTCGGGACCTAGGATGTCCTCCCCCTCTTCCAGTGACTAGAAGGTGTCATAATTAAGCATCCATTTTTAATGGGTGGCAAATGGACATCATTCTTCATAAACTCTAGGTGTATGAAGAATATTAAGGGGTTCCACCACGAAGGTGTTTAATATGTGAGCCGAGACAATACCTTGTTTTACCTAGGGTTTTTTTATTTTCAAGGTATGCTTAAAGCTATCTGATATTTCAATGGTCTCTGCAGGAGATCCTATTAGCTTTAAGTAGACCACTTGTTCGGCGAATATCACAAATCCTGTCAACGATCTTTCTAAAAAGATACACGGACAGAATATTGATTAAGATCAACTAATGATTTTTGTAGCCTTTATGGAGAAGACGTTTCTACGTTTCTCTTTTATCTCTGGGGGTAGTGTATACCCTTCTGAAAGTTTTATATAGATCTTTATATCTATATTGCCATATATATATGCAGTCACAACGTCCATGAGCTGCATTTATTGGCTTTTTCAGAGTAGTTTAGGCTTAGTAGGAAAATGATCACATTTCCTTCATTTCAATTTCTTATGAAATCCGAATTATATTCCACAGGTTTTACACATTCATGTGTATGGACTACTGGTCCAAAGACTTTGCTTTTCAAGAGTGAGTCCAGCTCTACTCTTATTGCCCCGTCCCACTTTGGCCAATCTATGCGTTTTCGCTATAGAAAAGTAGGTTGACGTCATCGTCGTATTCAGCGACGTGAACGGCAATATCGAAAGCAAAACCGTCGTCGACGACTGTGCTATATCTGTCCAGTACCTCTCCAGTACGTACGTAATATAATGATGTTTATCCTGTTGTTTTCTCTGCAGGAGAAATTAGGAGGGGAGAGGTTGCCGGTCTAAGCTCAGCATCCTGTGGATGGATCATTTTAATATATCCAGGAATCTTCCTCTGTCGGGGAACTTTATACTTTGAACCTGGCGGGCGTCCTCTTTTCAAATGAGGTACAGCCAATTCTGCTGCCGGTGGATTGCATCCATCTTTGGGAATGTCAATCCTAGCTGGCATATTGGCAGCAGGGACGTGTGAACGAACAATATTCTGGTTGTCCGTAAATTTATCCCGCAATTGATGTACTTTAGTTTGAATGTGAAGGATCTTCTGGATCTCATCTTCACACAGAAAAAGTATGCGGATCATAACGAGATTAGGACTATTGTGTCCCATGATATGGTCTCAGAAGCTTCAGGCTTCTTTAGACTGCGTGCCTATTTCAATGAGATTTTCTCATCAAATTCACAGTTATCAAGACTTGGTGGTAAACCATAAGCAAGCGGCATCAGCAATAAGATATGGCCACGAGAGGGTCGTATCGTGATAAGCGATGCGGAATGCATTCAGTTGGTCCCTAAATACAACAGGCAACTGGGATTATACAATGGACGTAAAATCCATTGGAGTCTCTTTACTAGAGACTCTGATAACCCATTATGAGTATGAACATGCTACAGGATGTTCAATATCAATGCCAGTTTCTTGGTGGAAGTCTTGAATGATATGTGTAGTGAATTCACCCACATTATAAGCTTTGAGAAAGCTATGTTGCGAGTGAATATAAAGGCACATATAAGACCATCTAGTAGATGTATCTATCAGTACAATAATGAAGTACCGAAAATGGGCCACTTGCGGGGTGAATAGGCCCGCAAAGGTCACCATGTATTCTCTCAATGAAGCCATGAGACTCTCATCCCACTTTCAGGAGTGAAGGTCTCTCTATAAGTTTTCCCTTACGACAAAGGGAGACAAGGAAACTCAATCTTTTGAAGAATCTTCGGGTTCTCCAATGGATTCATTTGATGATGCGTCCATCATCGCCGATCCAGGATGACCAAGTCCATTTTGCCAGAGTTAAAAACTCTGGTAATGAAAGGCACTTCTGGTGCTCATTCAAGTTGGCGTTATATAGGATGAATATCTATAATGATAGGGACCCGTTGGGGGTCCATCGAATTGTGCGTAGATGGTCTTCTGGCCATCCGTTTGACGAGTTATATAAAGATATTCACTATTATTATCCATAGTTTCCAAGGTATGTTCGTTTTAAACGAAATATCCTTGAAACTTGGGAGATTCCTATATGATTAAGGAGAGAAATTTGCATCTTATAGTCTCGTTGTATGTGGGAGCAATATTAATGCGTCATCAGTGCATCGAGGCACTGTCCACAATATATCACACTTCATCTATATATTTGAATGACTAGACTTTATAAAATAAAGCTAAATATGCATTCATAAAGTTTTTTTTGTTTAAAAAGAAAATACAGATGAAGTAAACTAGTATTTAAAATGCATATATAAAAGCAAACTAAGATAAGACTCAGTCGAGCAAGTCGTCGTGATCGAAGTCTTTTGCGGTCAGCTTGGTTGAAGGATGAGATTCAACCAGATTTGTTTCAGGACGAGGCTACAGGCTCGCCTGATAAAGATAATGGAGATTACGTGGAGTGCGGCAGTTCCTGGACCAATGTCCAGTCATGCCACATCTATGGCACTTGTCCACCCAGTTCTTCTTGGGAATAGACGGTTGGCCATTGTTGTTACTTGTCCACGTATTCTTTTTCTTCCCCTGTTTGTAGTTTTTGTTCTGTGGAGGTCCTTTAGCCGGTTACATCACAGCTTTACCCTTGTAATTTCTGGCCTTCTTCTTGTCCTTCGTCTTCTGGGAAGAAACAAGATGGGCTTCAAGGAAAGGAGCAATCCCAGCAGGGCATAGGTTGTGAGTGGTTAGTAACAAGGCTCTGTTCTGCTCCGCCCTTAGGAGGTAGGAGAGTAAGTCAAAGAATTTCGTGAAATGTATTTCTCGGTACTGTTGCATGAGGATTGCATCCTTTTCATGGAAAGACGTGAAAGTCTTTTCCAACATGCGTTGCTCCGAGACTTCTTCACCTCACAGCTTCAGGCGTGAGGTGATATTATGGAGTGCTGAGTTATACTCAGACACGGACTTGAAATCCTGAAGTCGGAGGTTTTCCCACTCATAACTAGCACGGGGCAGTATAACATCAATCCGATATTTATAACGTGCCTCCAGTGTCCTACACAACTCAAGTGGATCCTCTACTGTCAGATATTCACCTTTTAAGGTCCGATTTTTGTGTCTCTTAATGTAGATAATGGCCTTCACACTATCCATATAGCAGAGACAGATGACTGCACCGCTTCAGGGGTCGCGGTTGAAGTAGCCTGGGCCGCTGCTGGGGCTGCAAGCATAGTAGTAGGAGCCAGATTCGTACTCATAAGAGTCATTGAGCGCAGGTGTAACTTCAGGTCCACCCGACTGCTCTGATAGTTCTTTACTGACGCATTCAGTACATCAAAAACGACGCTCGCCAATATTGCCATTTATTTATGCAATTAAATACGCATGAATTAATACTTGTGAAAAATAAATTCACGCAAAAATAAATAAATAATCCGTCATGTGGGGATCGGCCAGATACCCTTAGAAAAATGTCCAAAAAGTTTCCGAATACAGTCCATGAAGATGAAATACAAAAGAAATGAAAAATACAAATTGGAAACCCGTTTTGGGTCCTAGCATAAATCAGATTTCATCTCCGTCTTCAATTTGGCTGAGCTCGGTCTTTGGCATTTTACATTTATAACCTCACTACAAAATCTCTCAAAACAGAAAAAGAAAGAGAGGAATATAAACAGGTGTATCTCAAAATGGCCGATCCCGAACCACAAGACTGAATTATTTACAACATCCACGCAGTTTATATATGCTACATGCAATATAAAAATTAACCACGCAAACATACAGGCTTAATCAATACAATTATTCAACATCGCATGCAATTTTATTGGATAAATATATTAAATTTACGTTAAAAAGTTACTTGGACCACGGGGAAACGTCATTACCCGTTAGGTTAGATAACTAACCTAACGACAGAGCGGTCTCAGGATCCATGTAATGATTTAAACGTAAAACAATATTTATTTATACCCAATTAAAAAAATAAAGAGATAATGAATGAATTAAACATAAAATTCATTAAATAAAATTTTAATGTGCGCCAAAAAAAACTCTAAAAAGAGTTAACCAAGCACAATAACATTAGCCCGATATCCCATGATTTTTCTGGATTTTTCCAGAATTTTCAGGGTTTAATTGGATTTTATTTGAATTTAAAATAAAATTTGGCATGCGGGCCAGAGGCTCGCGGGCTGGCTTCGGGCTGCAGGCCCTTTAGCCAAAGAAATTCCCATATGTTTTATTATTAATTTATTTACTGGGCTACAGGTCCATCATAGGAGGCCCAAGCCTCTTCTCTCCCCTAACCCTAATTAGAGTTTTAAGGATGGGAAAGTTGGGTTTGTGGCATGCTAAAATTTCTACACAGAGGCTTCTAATTGGTGACTTATGCAGGCACACATTCTTCTTCTGTACAAGCAATGCGCATCACAGCCCAGAAACTTTAGAGCTTCATAAATTTCAATCCAGCATTTCACAAAACGGCATGCACCTCGATACAAAGTTTCAGTGTGATGGCAATCGATGTCCTCTCATGTACTACTATATTTCTTTTGCAATGCTGACATGTTAAAATTTCTATGACTATGATGTTCCTTGGAAAGAAAATGTTGGAATGGTTTGCATTCAACAGAAAGTGCATAAAAATGTTGATATTGGCTGATGGCGCATTAAAAAAAGGTGGGCAATGATCAACTGTGGGTTGTCATTGCAATTATAATCACTTGCAGGTTGTCATATATATATATATAAGGTTATCAAGCCAATACGAACTGTGTTTCAACAACAAAATGCTATAAATGGGCCACCCCGACAGGGGGTGGCGTAGAGGTAGCCGCCCTGCGACATGGACGGGACCTCTGTCCACCCAAATTAATAATTTTTTTTTGAACGAAGCCGCACCCCTTGCCATACTGAAACCGGAATAAATGGTCTACATGGTAATATTCACTACTTGTTTTTGATTTTTATGACAGGGTGGGGAGGTGATTCGAACGAAGCCGCCCCCTGCTGGCGACCCGAGACTGCAAAGCCCCCGCCTGCGATCCGAGGCTGCAAAGGCCCCTGCCGGCGATTCGACGTGAATGGCGGCGATCCGACGCGATCCGACGCGGGGTGTCGCGCCGGTAGACCCCCGACAGGGGGGTGGCGGATCGGGGGCCCCACGTCAGATGGGGGGTTTTGCCGGTAGACCCCCCACGTCAGGTGGCGGGGTGGCGGATCAGATGCACGCCGGAGCCCCCGAGTAGAAAACCAATGATTTTGTTTTTTTTAAATTAAAACTGATGTAAATAGATTAGATAACCCACGTCAGGGGGGCCATGTGGTATAATTTTTTGGTTTTTTTTGTTGTTATTCTAATTTTTGATATATAATCAAATAGATTATGATCCCATCTATATCTACAGGATAAGAAATTTTACCTCTAGATCGATGATCTAGGGAAGAACAAATTTAACCCGTAGATAGGAAAATATAATCCTGCTCCCGCAAATTGACGTCGCAAGAGCTTTACAGCAACTTAAAGATTCCTTCGCAATAGGGAAAATGTTGGGCTGAAATTTTGTGGGGATGAAAATTATTGCTCAAAAAAAATTTTCTAGAGCTTGAGACGTGCTGATAACATGTTGAAGGATTTTGGAGAAAAGTAAAAAAATCTCACATAAGGAGTAGCCATGGCATAAGCCATGACTCTCTATATATTCATTTACTTAATAGATTAGGCGTCCAAGGGACTCCCCACTAACTTAGTGGGGAGTAATGGAGAGATGATGAGGGGAGGGAGGTCAAAGGCCTCCCTCAACTCACAACAACCTCATGTTTCTAACAGACATTTTGTGTATAATTCTGACCTCGGGATTAATTTTGAAATTTTCTGGAAGATATAGATCTTTTTATTAAATAACATGATTTTATGCCTTATTTTGTCATGTCTTATTTTTAGTTGAACATGGTGTTCTCCCTATTCCAACGGACATTTTTACGGATTTTTATAAGCTCGGTGCTATTTTCTACATTCTTATAAATTATATGATTTTTATAGACTACGTTTTTCTGCTTTTATTTTTTAAGTTGAAGATGGCAATCTCCCAGTTCGAATGGACCTTTCTGCAGATTTTTCTTAATATGAGACTGTTTTTCTATATTTTCTGGACGATATGGATCTTTTTATGAAATGAGATGATTTTTGGTCTAATTTTGTCTTTTCTCTTTTTCAGATGAAGATAATGATCTCCCAGTTCCAACGAATATTTTTACGGATTGTTTTGAGCCCCTGGATATTTTCTACATTTTATGTAAGATATAAATCTTTATATCAAATGATATGATTTTTATAGCCTAATTTTGTCTTCTCTTATTTTGCAGTTAACGATGGCGATCTCCCGATTCAAAGAATATTTTTGCGGATTTTTTAAAAGCTCGGTGCTATTTTCTACATTTTATATAAGATATAGAAATTTTTATTAAATGATATTATTTTTATAGCCTACGTTTCTCTTCTCTTCTTTTTTTCAGTTGAAGATGGCGATCTCTGGTTCAAGCGGAAATTTTTGCGGATTTTTCTGAGATCCAGGCTATTTTCTACATATTCTGGAAGATAGGTATCTTTATATTAAATGATATATTTTTAAGTTTTAATTTTGTCTTCTCTTATTTTTTTCAGTTGAAGCAGCCAATATTTCGGGTCCAACGAACATTTTTGCATATTATTCTGATCTCGGGGCTATTTTCTACATTGTTTGGAATATATGTATCTTTTTAATAAATGATTTGATTTTGGCCTAATTTTGTCTTCTCTTATTTTTCAATTGAAGTTGGTGATCTCTCGGTTCCAACTGACATTTTTGCAGATTTTTATAAGCTCGGTGCTATTTTTAATATTTTATGAAAGATGGATATCTTTTAATTAAATGATATGAGTTTTATAGCCTACATTTGTCTTGTCTTATTTTTTTCAGTTGAAGATGATGATCAACCCGTTTCAAGAGATGTTTTTGCGGATTTTTCTTAGCTTGGGACTATTTTTCTACCTTTTGGAAGATTGATTTTTTGGCCCAATTTTGTCTTCTCTTTTTTCAGTTAATGATGGCGATCTCTCAGTTCCAATTTACATTTGTGCAGATTTTTTTGAGCTCCAGGCTATTTTCTACGTTTTATATAAGATATGGATCTTTATATTAAATGATATGATTGTTATAGCCTAAATTTGTATTCGCTTATTTTCCAGTTGAAGATGGCAATCGCCCGGTTTTAACGGATATTTTTGCAGATTTTTCTAAACTCGGGTCTATTGTTCTACGTTTTCGGAAAGTTATGGATCTTTTTATTATATGATAATATGTTTTAGACAAATTTTGTCTTTTGTTGTTTTTCAGCTAAAGATGTCGATCTCATGGTTCCAACGGACATATTTTACAGATTATTCTGACCTCGAGACTATTTTCTAAATTTCCTGGAAGATATTGATCTTTTTATTAAATGATTTGAGTTTTGGCCAAATTTTGGCTTCTCGTTGAAGATGGCGATCTCCCGGTTTCGACTGATCTTTTGCGGATTTTTCTGAGCTCGGTGCTATTTTCTACATTTTATGAAAGATGCATATCTTTTATTAAATGAGATAATTTTTATAGCCTACATTTTTCTTCTCTTATTTTTAGGTGAAGGAGGCGATCTACCGGTTCCAACAAAAATTTTTGCGAACTTTTCTTAGCTTGGGACTATTTTTCTACATTTTCTGCAAGAATGTATTTTTTTAATGAAATGATATGATTTTTTGGCCTAATTTTGTTTTTTCTTTTTACATGTTAAAGATGGCGATCTCCCGGTTCCAACAGAGATTTTTGTAAATTATTCTGACCTCGGGACTATTTCTAAATTTTCTGGAAGATATGCATATTTTTATTAAATACTATGATTTTTGGCCTAATTTTGTCTTCTCTTATTTTTCTATTGAAGATGGCGATTTGTCGATTCCAATGGATATCTTTGCGGATTTTTCGCAGCTCGGTGCTATTTTCTACATTTTATGTAAGATATGGATCTTTTTATTAAATGATATAATCTTTATATCCTACGTTTGTCTTCTCTTATTTTTTCAGTTGAATATGGCGATCTACCGGTTCCATCGGATATTTTTACTGTTATATTTTATGGAAGATATGGATAATTTTATTAAATGATCTGATTTTTGGCCTAATTTTGTCTTCTCTTATTTCTTTAGTTTAAGAAGGCGTTCTCCCGGTTCAAACTGACATTTTTGCAAATTTTTTGACCTAGAGGATATTTTCTATATTTTCTGGAAGATATGTATATTTTTAATAAATAATAAGTTTTTGACATAATTTTGTCTTCTCATATTTTCAGATGAAGATGGCAATCACCCGGTTCCAATTGACATTTTTGCAGATTTTCTAAGTTCACTTCAATTTTTCTACATTTTATGGAAGATATGTATCGTTTTATTAAATGATATGATTCTCTTGTTTTTCAGTTGAAGATGGGTTCTCTCGGTTCTAACGGATATTTTTGCCGATTTTTTGACCTAGAAACTATTTTCTACATTTTAGGAAGATAAGGTCTTTTTATTATATAATTTGGTTTTAAAGCTTAATTTTATCTTCTTTTTTTAGATTAAGATGGCGATCTCCTGGTTCCAACGGATATTTTTGCGGTTTTTCTGAGCTCTTGGCTATTTTCTAAATCTTCTGTAAGATTTTTCATTAAATTAAAGATATAATTTTAGAGCCTAATTTTGTCTTTTCTTATTTTTCAATAGAAGATAGTGATCTCCCAGTTCAAACTGACATTTTTTGCGGATTTTACTTATCTCGGAGCTATTTTCTGTATTTTCGGGAAGATATGCATCAATTAGTTAAATATTATGATTTTTTGCCTAATTTGTCTTCTCTTATTTTTTAGTTGAAGATAGCGATCTTCATGTTCCAACGGATATTTTCACGGATTTTTCTGAGCTCGGGCTATTTTCTGCATTTTCTGGAAGATACGGATCATTTATTAAATGATAACTTTTTTGGCCTAATGTTATCTTCTCTTGTTTTTAGTTGAAAATGGCGACCGCCATGTTCCAACGGGTATCTTTCGGGATTTTTCTGTGCTCGGGGCTATTTTCTATATGTTATTGTAGATGTTAATATTTTTATTAAATGATATGATTTTTAACCTAATTTTGTCTTCCCTTATTTTTAGTAGTTGAAGATGGCAATATCCCGGTTTCAAGGACATTTTTGTGGATTTTTCTGATTTCGAGTCTATTTCCAACATTTTCGGGAATTTGTGGATCTTTTTATTAAATGATATGATTTTTACCTAATTTTATCTTCCCTTATTTTTGGCAGTTGAAGATGGCGATATCCCCGTTTCAACGGATATTTTTGCAGATTTTTCTGAGCTCGAGTCTATTTCCAACATTTTCGGGAAGTTATGAATCTTTTTATTAAATGATATGATTTTTGGCTAAATTTGTCTTCTCATATTTTTCAATTGAAGATGGTGATCTCCCAGTTCCTACGGACATTTTTTATTATTATTCTGTCCTTGGGCTATTTTCTAAATTTTCTTGAAGATATGGATATTTTTATTAATGATATGATTTTTGGCCTAATTATGGCTACTCTTATTTTTCAGTTGAAGATGGCTATCTTCCAGTTCCAACATAAATTTTTGCGAATTTTTCGAAGCTCGGTGCGATTTTCTACATTTTAAGGAAAATATGAATTTTTAATTTATTGATATGATTTTTATATCATACGTTTTTCTTCTCTTATTTTTCAATTGAAGATGGCGATCTCATGTTTCCAATGGACATTTTTGCGGATTTTTCTGAGCTCGGTGCTATTTTATAAAGTTAATTGAGGTCATGAATCTTTTGAACAAATGATGTAGCCTAATTTTATATTCTCTTATTTGTTCGCTGAAAATGGTTGATGTGACCCAGCCCATCAACTTACAAAATGAAGACCAATTTTTAAGTGAAGGCCCAATAATAAGAGGAATGCTAAAAAGAATGCAAAATGCAATTGGAGCCCTAGTAGAAGCATTGCTGGCCCAAGAAAGTTATGCTCACAAAGAGGCCTTAGTCTTGCTAATCCAAGCACAAGAAATTAAGGCCAAAATTCTGAATGCATTCATGGGGGAAGATAAAGGGTCATATGGCCATAAATCTGAGTGCATTCATGGATGAAGATCAAGAGTCATGTGCAACAATAAATCAGAATTCATGGGGAAGATCAAGAGTCATTTGTATCCAATAAATCTGAATTCATGGGGGAAGCTAAAGAATCAAGTGCACCAACCACCATTAAATCTGAATTCATAGGGAAGCTGAAGAGTCAAGTGCAATAACCACCTTTAAATCTGAATTCATTGGAGAGATCTAAAGCCAAGAAGCATAACTTTATGAATTATAAATGTAATTTTCATGCATGTCAGTAGGCTCATAATTTCATGTTGTCTTTTGGTCTTCCCTAGGTCACATTTATGTCTTTTACTTGTTCCAGGTCATTATAATGACTAATGGGCTACCAAAAGCCATTAGTTGTCCTTAATTAGAGGGGTTTTAAGCTTCCGAGCTCTACCTATAAATAGAGAATGTTATCATTTTGTAACAAGAATGAATCAATTTGATTATCAATTTAGAATTGAGTGTTCTTCACAAATTTTGAGAGTTTTTATATCTTATTTAGCTCTTGTGAAACTTGCCTTGTCAATCTTCCTTTAAGATTGGTGATCCAAATTCGCAAAAGCCCCCAATTCGTGATTCAACCCAAGTGCGTTGCTGTGTGGATTTGTTAAACTCGTGTTCGTGGTTGGGCAAGTGGTCTAAGTAGCAGGTCGCTTTCCTATAATGTTGGTTAGATATTTGCATTTGTCAGGTCAGTGAACCATCTTTGTTTAGATCTTATAACTCTCCTTTTTCCTTTCTCCAAGTTTGGAGTGTGTGAAATATCCTTCTTTTTAAGTTTGTTCCGAGTTCCTTGTATAACATACGACGTGAAAATCGGGCCACCTCCCTGGTTTCACATCAATGGCGATCTCGCAGTTCCAACATATATTTTTGCGGATTTTTCTGACCTCGAGCCAATTTTCTTTATTTTTTGGGAGATATGGATCTTTTTATTAAATAATATGATTTTTAGGCCTAATTTTGTATTCTCTTATTTTTTTTCGTTGCATATGTCGATCTCTTGGTTACAACGGACCATTTTTATGAATTTTTCTTAGCTCCGGACAATTTTCTACATTTTTTTGTAGACAAGGGATCTTTGTATTAAATGATATAATTTTTATATCCTAATTTTGTCTTCTCTTGTTTTTAAGTTGAAGACGGCGATCTTCCGGTTCCAACTGAAGTTTTGTGGATTTTTCTGAGATCTGGGCTACTTTCTACATTTTCTAAAAGATATGGATCATTTTATTAAATGATATGAATTTTTGGCCATATTTTATCTTCTCTTATTTTTCTGTTGAAGATAATGATCTCCCGGTTCCAACGGACATTTTTGCGGAATTTTTTGAACTGGGGGCTATTTTCGATATTTTATGAAAGATATGAATCTTTTATTACATGATATGATTTTTATAGCCTAAGTTTGTCTTCTCTTATTTTTCAGTTGAAGATGGCGATCTCTTGTTTCCAACGGACACTTTTGCGGTTTTTTTAGCTCGGGGCTATTTTATACAGTTAATTGAGGATATTGATCTTTTATTAAATGATGATTTTTATAGCCTAAGTTTGTCACCTCTTATTTTTTAGTTGAAGGTGGTGATCTCTTTGTTCCAACGGACAATTTTGCAGATTTTTCTGACATCGAGCCTATTTTCTATATTTTCTAGAAGATAAGTATTTTTTATTAAATAATATGATTTTGGGCCAAATTTTATCTTCTCCTATTTTTTTCGTTGAATATGGCGATCTCCCAGTTTGAATAGACCTTTTTTGCCATTTTTTTATCTCCAAGCAATTTTTTACAGTTTCTGTAATACATGGATATTTATACTAAATGAGATAATTTTTATACCCTTATTTTGTCTTCTCTAATTTTTTCTGTTGAAGATGGTGATCTCCTGGTTCTAACAGACATTTTGCACATTTTTCCGAGATCTGGGCTATTTTCTACATTTCTAAAGGATACGAATCTTTATATTAAATCTTATGATTTTATAGCCTAATTTAGTCTTCTTATATTTTTCAGTTGAAAATAGCGATCTCCCAATTCCAACAGACATTTTTTACGAATTTTTCTGAGCTCAGGGCTATTTTCTACATTTTATTGGAGACAAGTATCTTTTTATTAAATGGTATGATTATTATACCCTAAGTTTGTATTCTCTTATTTTTCAGTTAAAGATGGCGATCTCCCAGTTTCAATAGACATTTTTTCGATCTTTTATTCAACGATATTATTTTCGTATACTCAGTTTTTTCTTCTCTTATTTTTCAGATGAAAATGGTGATCTCCCGGTACCAATGGACATTTTGGCAGATTTTTCTGACCGCTAGACTATTTTCTACATTTTTTGAAAGACATGGATCTATTTATTAAATGCTATGATTTTGGGCATAATTTTGCCTTCACTTATTTTTCAGGTTAAGATAGTGATCTTCCAGTTCCAACGGACATTTTTGCAGATTTTTTTGAACTCCATGTTATTTTCTACAATTGATTAAAGATATGGATCTCTTTATTAAATGACACGATTTTTATAGCCTAATTTGTCTTCTTATATTTTTCAGTTGAAGATGACAAGCTCCAATTTGCAACGAACATTTTTGTGGATTTTTCTTGGCTTTGGACTTTTTTCCACACTTTCTTGAAGATATGAATCTTTTTATTAAATGAAATGATTTGTTGGCCTAATTTTATCTTCTCTTTTTTCAGTTGAATATTGTGATCTCCCGGTTCGAACAGACATTTTTGCGGATTTTTCTGATCTCGGTGCTAGTTTCTACATTTTATGGCAGATATATATCTTTTTATGAAATGATATGATTTTTTGGCCTAATTTTGTTGTCTTTTATTTTTCAGTTGAAGGTGTCGATCTCCCGGTTCCAATGGACATTTTTCAGATTTTTCTGAGCTCCGTCCTATTTTCTACATTGTCTGTATGATATGAATCTTTATATTAAATGATATGATTTTTACAACCTAATTTTGTCTTCTCTTATTATTTAGTTGAAGATTGCGATCCCCCGGTTCCAACGGACATTTTACCGATTTTTCTGAGCTCGGGGATATGTTTCTACATTTTCGGGAAGTTATAGATCTTTTTATTAAATGATATGAATTTTTGAAATAATTTTTTATTCTCTTATTTTTTTCAGTTGAATATGGTGATCACCCGGTTCCAACGAACATTTTTGCAGATTTTTCTGAGCTCAGGGCTATTTTCTACATTTTCGAAAAGTTATGAATCTTTTTATTAAATGATATGATTTTTATAGCCTAATTTTGTCTTCTCTTATTTTTAATTTGAAGATGCCGATCACCCGATTCCAACGGACATTTTTGCGTATTTTTTTGTGCTCGATGCTATTTTGTACATTTTATGGAAGGTATTGAACTTTTTATTAAATAATACAACTTTTATAGCCTACGGTTATATTCTCTTATGTTTTCAGTTGAAGATGTCGATCTCCGGTTCCAACGGACATTTTTTAAAGATTTTTCTTAGCTTTTGACTATTTTTCTACATTTTCAGGAAGATATGTATCTTTTTATGAAATGATATGATTTTTTGGCCTAATTTTGTCTTCTCTTTTTTTACTTTGAAGATGGCTATCTCCCGGTTCCAATGGACATTTGTGTGGATTTATTTTGAGCTATGAGCTATTTTTTATATTTTTTGTATAATATAAATATTTATATTAAATGATATGATTGTTATAACCTAGTTTTGCCATTTCTTATTTTTCAGTTGAAGATGGCGATCTCGGGTTCCAGTGGACATTTTTGTGCATTTTTTGACTCGGGGCTATTTTTCTACATTTTCGAGAAGTTGTGGATCTTTTTATTAAATGATAGGTTTTTAGCCTAATTTTATCTTCTTTTATTTTTTAGTTGAAGATAGCTATCTCCCATTCCTAACGGACATTTTGTGTATAATTCGGACCTCGGGACTATTTTCGAAATTTTCTGGAAGATATAGATCTTTTTATTAAATAATACGATTTTTGGCCTAATTTTATCTTCTCTTATTTTTTTCAGTTGGAGATGTCGTTCTCCATGTTCCCACAAACATTTTTGCTCATTTTTATAATCTCGGTGCTATTTTCTACATTCTTATAAATTATAAGGTTTTTATAGACTACATTTGTCTTCTCTTGATTTTTCAGTTGAGGATAGCAATCTCCCGGTTCCAATGGATCTTTTTGTAGATTTTTCTTAACATGAGACTGTTTTCCTACATTTTCTGGAAGATGGATCTTTTTATGAAATGATATGATTTTTTGGCCTAATTTTGTCTTCTCTCTTTTTCAGATGAAGATAACGAGGCTTATTTTCGGAAAACTACCCCATACTTTCGCTGAATTCCAAAAAATACCTCTTATTTTGAAATAATCGCAAAACTACCTCATACTTTTCAGGTTTCGATAAACTCCCTCATACTTTGGTTTCATAGAACTACCTCATGCTTTAATTTCATAGAACTACCTCATACTTTGATTTAATTTCATATAACTACCTCAAACTTTGATATATGTGGGATGGTGGAGGAGGGAGGCAGGCGGCGGTGGGTGAAAGTGGTGGACGAGTGTGACAGTGGGGGAAGGGGGGCGAGGAACTATGGTGGAGGGAGGGGCGAGTGGGGCGGCGGGACGGTGGGGGTGAGGGGGTGAGGGGGAGGAGGGTGGCAGTGGGGGGATAGGGGGGATGGGCAACGCTGAATGAAGGGCGAAGGGCGCGGTGGGGGAGGACGGTGGGGGGAGTGGGACGAGGGCAGCGGTGGGTGGAATGGGGATGTGCGGCAATGGATAGAGGGCGAAGGGCAATGGTGTGGGAGATGGGGTATAGGGATGAGGGAGTTTATCTAAACATGAAAAGTATGAGGTAGTTTTGTGATTATATCAAAATAAGAGGTATTTTTGGGAATTCAGCGAAATTATGCGATAGTTTATCGAAATTAAGCCAGATAACGATCTCCTAGTTCCAACGAATATTTTTCGGATTTTTCTGCGCTCGATATTTTCTACATTTTAGGTAAGATATAAATATTTATTTTATATGATATATTTTTATAGCCTAATTTTGTCTTCTCTTATTTTGCAATTAAAGATGGCGATCTCCCGGTTACAACGAATATTTTTGCGGATTTTTTTGATCTCAGTGCTATTTTCTACATTTTAAATAATATATAGAACTTTTTATTAAATGATATTATTTTTATAGGCTACATTTGTCTTCTCTTATTTTTTCAATTGAAGATGACAATCTCTCGGTTCCAGCGGAAATTTTTGTGGGTTTTCTGATATCCAGGCTATTTTCTACATATTCCGAAAGATATAGATTTTTATATTAAATGAAATGATTTTTAAGGTTTAATTTTGTCTTCTCTTATTTTTCAGTTATGCCAATATTTTGGTTCCAACGAACATTTTTGCGTATTATTCTGACCTCGGGTCTATTTTCTAAATTTTCGGGAATATATGTATCTTTTTATTAACTGATATGATTTTGGCCTAATTTTGCCTTCTCTTATTTTTCAGTTGAAGATGGTGATCTCTCGGTTCCAACGGACATTTTTGTGGATTTTTATGAGCTCGGTGCTATTTTCTATATTGTATAAAAGATGAGGATCTTTTAATTAAATGATATGATTTTTATAGCCTACATTTTGTCTTCTCTTACTTTTTTTTCAATTGAAGATGGCGATCTACCCGTTTCAACAGACATTTTTGCTGATTTTTCTTAGCTTGGGACGATTTTCTACCCTTTTGGAAGATATGTATATTTTTATTAAATGATATGATTTTTGGCCAATTTTATCTTCTCTTTTTTCAGTTAATGATGGTGATCTCCCTGGTTCCAATTTACATTTATGCAGATTTTTTTGAGCTCCGGCTATTTTCTACATTTTATATCAGATTTGGATCTTTATATTAAATGATATTATTGTTATAGTCTAATTTTGTTTGCACTTATTTTTCAGTTGAAGATGGCGATCGCCCGGTTTCAACGGATATTTTTACGGATTTTTCTAAATCGGGTATATTATTCTACATTTTCGGGAAGTTACGGATCTTTTTGTCATATGGTAATATTTTTTGGACAAATTTTGTCTTCTCTTATTTTTAAGATGATTATGTCAATCTCCCGATTCCAAAGGATATATTTTGCAGGTTATTCTGACCTCGGGACTATTTTCTAAATTTCCTAGAAGATATGGATATTTTTATTAAATGATTTGAGGTTTGGCCAAATTTTGGCTTCTCGTTGAAGATGGCGATCTCCCTGTTTCGACTGATCTTTTGCGGATTTTTCTGAGCTCGGTGCTATTTTCTACATTTTATAGAAGATACGTATCTTTTTATTAAATGAGATAATTTTTATAGCCTACATTTTTCTTCTCTTATTTTTTTTAGGTGAACGAGGCGATCTACCGGTTCCCACATACATTTTTGCGGACTTTTCTTAGCTTGAGACTATTTTTCTACTTTTTCTGCAAGAATGTATTTTTGTAATGAAATGATATGATTTTTTGGCCTAATTTTGTCTTCTCTTTTTACATGTTATAAAGATGGCGATCTCCCGGTTCCAACAGAGATTTTTGTAGATTATTCTGACCTCGGTGCTATTTCTAAATTTTCTGGAAGATATGCATATTTTTATTAAATAATATGATTTTTGGCCCAATTTTGTCTTCTCTTATTTTCATGTTGAAGATGACGATCTGCCGATTCCAATGGACAAATTTGCATATTTTTAGCAACATGGTGCTATTTTCTAAATTTTATGGAAGATATGGATCTTTTTATTAAATGATATAATTTTTAAATCCTTATGTTTGTCCTCTCTTTTTTCAGTTGAATATGGAGATCTAACAGATTTTTCCTACAATGGGGGGTATTTTTCTACATTTTAGGGAAGATATGGATCATTTTATTAAATGATATGATTTTTGGCCTACTTTTGTCTTCTTTTAATTTTTTTAGTTTAAGATGGCATTCTCCCGGTTCCAACGGACATTTTTGCGGATATTTTGACCTAGAGTCTATTTTCTATTTTTTCTGGAAGATATATTTCTTTTTAATAAATAAAAAGATTTTAAGCCTAATTTTGTCTTGTCATATTTTTCGGATGAAGATGGCAATCTCCTGGTTCCAACGGACATTTTTGCAGATTTTCTAAGTTCAAGGCAATTTTTCTATATTTTATGGAAGATATGGATTATTTTATTAAATGATATGATTTTTTGGCCTAAATTTTATCTTCTCTTATTTTTCCATTGAAGATGGCGTTCTCTCGGTTCCAATAGATATTTTTGCGGATTTTTTTGACCTAGAAGCTATTTTCTACATTTTTTGGAAGATATGGATCTTTTTATTATATAATTTTGTTTTTAAGCTTAATTTTCTTCTTCTTTTTTCAGATAAAGATGGCAATCTCCTGGTTCCAACGGACATTTTTGCGGTTTTTTCTGAGCTCCTGGCTATTTTCTAAATTTTTGTAAGATATTTTTCTTTAAATTAAAAGATATGATTTTAGAGCCCAATTTTGTCTTCTCTTATTTTTCAATAGAAGATGGTGATCTCCCGGTTCAAACAGACATTTTTGCAGATTTTACTTAGCTCGGAGCTATTTTCTGTGTTTTCTGGAAGACATGCATCTATTGGTTAAATATTATGATTTTTTGCCTAATTTTGTCTTCGCTTATTTTTCACTTGAAGATAGCGATCTCCATGTTCCAACGGACATTTTCAAGGATTTTTCTGAGCTTGGGGCTATTTTCTTATTTTCTGGAAGATATGGATCATTTTATTAAATGATAACATTTTGGCCTAATTTTATCTTCTCTTATTTTTTAGTTGAATATGGCAATCTTCCTATTCCACTGGGTATTTTAGGGATTTTCTGTGCTCCTGGCTATTTTCTATATTTTATTGTAGATATGAGTCTTTTTATTAAATGATATGATTTTTAGCCTAATTTTGTCTTTCCTTACCCGATTTCAACGGATATTTTTGCAGATTGTTTCTTTGAGTCGATTTCCAACATATCCGGGAAGTTATGGATCTTTTTATTAAATGATATGATTTTTTGGCCTAACTTTGTCTTCTCCTATTTTTCAATTGAAGATGGCGATCTCCCGGTTCCTACGGACATTTTTGTAGATTAATCTGTCCTTAGGCTATTTTCTAAATTTTCTTGAAGATATGGATTTTTTTATTAATGATATGATTTTTGGCCTAATTTTCGCTACTCTTATTTTTCAGATGAAGATGGCTTTCTTCTGGTTCCAACTGAAATTTTTAAGGATTTTTCGAAGCTCGATGCTATTTTCTACATTTTATGGAGATATTAATTTTTAATTTGCTGATATGATTTTTATATCCTGCGTTTTTCTTCTCTTATTTTTAGGTGAATATTGCGATCTACCAGTTCCAATGGACATTTTTACTGATTTTTGTTAGCTTGGGGATATTTTTTAGTTTTATGGAAGAAATGGATTATTTTTTTAAATGATATGATTTTTTTTGGCCTAATGTTGTCTTCTCTTATTTTCCGTTGAAGATGGCATTCCCACGGTTCCAACGGAGATTTTTGTAGATTTTTTGACCTAAAGAATATTTTCTACATTTTCTGAAAGATATGGATCTTTTTATTAAATAATATGATTTTTGGCCAAATATTATCTTCTCATATTTTTAAGATGAAGATGGCAATCTCCAGGTTCCAGCGGACATTTTTGCAGATTTTTCTGAGCTACAGGTTATTTTATACATTTTCTGTAAGATATGACCTTTAGATTAAATGATATGATTTGTATAGCATAATTTTGTCTTCTCTGATTTTTAGTTGAATATGGCGATCTCATGGTTCCAACGAACATTTTTATGTATTTTTTGAGCTCGGGGCTATTTTCTATAATTTATTGAAGATATGGCTCTTTTTATTAAATGAAATGATTTTTGTAGCCGAATTTTGTCTTCTCTTATTTTTTTAACTTGAAGATGGCAATCTCCAGCTTCCAACGGGCATTTTTGCGGTTATTTCTGAGCTTGGGACTATCTTTCTACATTTTTGGGAAGTTATGGATATTTTTATTAAATGATATGATTTTGGCCTAATTTTGTCTTCTCTTTTCTTTTGTTGAACACAACGATATCCCATTTCCAACGAACATTTGTGCGAATTTTCTGGAAAATATGGATTTTTATAATAAATGATTTGATTTTTATAGACTAAGTTTGTCTTCTCTTATTTTTAGTTGAAGATGGCGATTTTCCGGTTCCAATGGATATTTTTGCCGCTTTTTCAGAGCTCGGGGTTAATTTTCTATATTTTCGGAAAGTTATAGATCTTTTTATTAAATGATATGATTTTTTGGCCTAAATTTGTCTTCTATTATTTTTTTCGTTGAAGATAGCGATCGCTCGGTTCTAACAGACATTTTTGAGGATTTTTCTGAGCTCCGGGATTTTTCTAAATTTTCTGTACGATATGAATATTTATATTAAATGATTTGATTTTTATAGCCTAATTTTGTCTTCTCTGGTTTTTCAGTTGAAGATGTCGATCTCTCGGTTCCACGACAATTTTTATGGATTTTTCTAAACTCGAAACTATTTTCTACAGTTTATTGAAAAAATGGATCTTTTAATAAATGATTTGATTTTTATAGACTAAGTTTGTCTTCTGTTATTTTTTAGTTGAATATGGTGGGTTCCAATGAAAACTTTTGCAAACTTTCTGAGCTCCAAGCTATTTTCTACATATTGTCTTCTCTTATTTTTAGATACAGATGGCGATCTCCCGGTTCCAACGGACATTTTGCGGGTCTTTCTTACCTCTAGTCTATTTTCTACATTTACTGTAAGATATGTATCTTTATATTAAATGATATGATTTATATGACCTAATTTTGTCTTCTCTTATCTTTTAGTTGATGATGACGATCTCCCATTTCCAATGGAAGTTTTTACGTAATTTTCTAAGCTCGGGACTATTTTCTATATTTTCTGGAAGATAAGCATCTTTATATTAATTGATATGATTTTTGTTGCGTAATTTTGTCTTCTCTTATTTTTGCATTTGATGATGGCGATCTTTTTATTAAATAATATGAATTTTTTGGTTTTATTATTTCTTCTCTTATATTTCGGTTGAAGATGGCGATCTCCCTGTTCCAACGGACTTTTTTGCGGATTTTTCTAAGCTTCGTGGTATTTTTCACATTTTCTAGAAGATATGGATCGTTTTGTTAAATGATATCAGAGAAGACAAAATTAGGCTAAAAATGTTCATTGAAACCGAGAAATTGATATCTTCAACTAAAATATAAGAGAAGACAAAGTTCAGAATAGGGAAATCGCCATCTTCATCTATACAAAAGTTCGTTGTAACCGGGATATCGCCATCGTCAACTGATAAGATTTTTATATATCATTCTCTGAGCTTGGTGCTATTTTCTACATTCTATGAAAGATATGTATCTTTTTATTAATTAATATGATTTTATAGCCTAAATTTGTCTCCTCTTATTTTCCAGTTGAAGATGGCGTTCTTTTTATTAAATGAAATGATTTTTTTGGCCTAATTTTGTATTCTCTTATTTTTCATTTTAAGATGGCGATCTTCTGGTTCCAACGGACATTTTTGCGGATTTTTATGAGCTCTAGACTATTTTCGCTTTTTTGGAAGATATGCATCATTTTATTAAATGGTATGATATTTTGGCCTAATTTTGTCTTCTCTTATATTCCAGTTAAAGATCACCGGTTCCAACGGAAATTTTTGCGGTTTTGTCTGAGTTCCGGGATATTTTCCACTTTTTGGAAGATATGTATCATTTTATTAAATGATATGATATTTTGGCCTAATTTTGTCTTCTCATATTTTTAAGTTGAATATGGCGATCTCCAGGTTCCAATGGATATTTTTGCAGATTTTTCTTGGTTTGTGGATTTTTTTATTTTTTCTGGAAGATATGAATCTTTTTATTAAATGATATGTTTTTGTCCTAATTTTGTCTTCTATTTTTTCAGTTAAATATTACGATCTCCCGGTTCCAACGGAAAATTGTATGGATTTCGGTGCTATTTTCTACATTTTATGGCAGATATGTATCTTTTTATTAAATGATATGATTTTTGGCCTAATTGTGTCTTCTTTTATTTTTTTCAGTTGAAGATGGCGATCTCCCGGTTCCAATGGATATTTTTTTGCATTTTTCTGAGCTCTGAGCTATTTTTTACATTTTCTGTACGATATTAATTTTTATAATAAATGATTTGGTTTTTATAACGTAATTTTATCTTCTCTTATTATTCAGTTGATGATGGAGATCTCCCTATTCCAATGGACAGTTTTCTCGATTTTTTGAGCTTGGTGCTATTTTCTATATTTTAGGCAGTTATGGATCTTTTTATTAAATGATATCAATTTTTGACCTAATTTTTTCTTCTCTCATTTTTCAGTTAAAGATGGCGATCTCCCAATTTCAACTAACATTTTTGTGGATTTTTCTGAGCTCCGGGCTATTTTCTACATTTTCGGGAAGTTTTGGATCTTTTTATTAAATGATATGATTTTTATAGCATCATTTTGTCTTCTCTTATTTTTTTCACTTGAAGATGGCGATCTCCCGGTTTCAATGGACATTTTTACATATTTTTCTTAGCTTGAGACTATTTTTCTTTATTTTCTGGAAATATGCATCTTTTTATGAAACGTTATGATTGTTTGGCCTAATTTTATTTTCTCTTTTTTAATTTGAAGATGGGATCTCCCGGTTACAATGGAGATTTGTGCGGAGTTTTTAAGCTCTGTACTATTTTCTATATTTTTGTAAAATATGAATTTTATATTAAATGATATGATTTTTATAACCTAATTTTGTCTTCTGTTATCTTTCAGTTGAAGATGATGATCTCTCGGTTCCAAGGGACATTTTTGGATTTTTCTGAGATCGGGGCTATTTTTCTAAATTCTCAAGAAGTTATGAATCTTTTTATTAAATGATATGATTTTTGGCCTAATTTTGTCTGCTTTTATTTTTCAGTTGAAAATAGTGATCTCCCTTGTCCCACGATTTTGCGTATTATTCTAACCTAGGACTATTTTCTAAATTTTCTAGAAGATATGAATCTTTTTATTAAATGATATGATTTTTGGCCTAATTCTGTCTTGTCTTATTTTTCAGTTGAAGATGGCAATCTCCGAGTTCTAACGGACAATTTTGTGGATTTTTATAATCTCGGTGCTATTTTCTACATTTTTATAAATGATATGATTTATATAGCCTACGTTTGTTTTCTCTTATTTTTTTCTGTTTTTAAGTTGAAGATGGCGATCTCCCGATTCCAATAGACATTTTTGCGGATTTTTCTTAGCTTGAGTCTGTTTTTATACATTTTCTCAAATAAATGTATCTTTTTATGAAATGAGACGATTTTTTGGCCTAATTTTGTCTTCTCTATTTTCAGATGAAGTGACGATCTCCCGGTTTCAACATTTTAGCGGATTTTTCTGAGCTTCGAGATATTTTCTACATTTTCTGTAAGATATGAAACTTTATATTAGATGATATGATTTTTATAGCCTAATTTAGTCTTCACTTATTTTTCAGTTGAAGATGGCAATCTCCCGGTTCCAACGAGTATTTTTGCAGATTTTTTTGAGCTCGGTGCTATTTTCTACATTTTATGGAAGATATTGAACTTTTTATTAAAAGATATGATTTTTATAACCTACATTTGTCTTCTCTTATTTTTCCTGAGCTCTATGCTATTTATTATATATTCTAAAAGATATGGATCTTTATATTAAATGATACGATTTTTATGTTCTAATTTTATCATCTTTTATTTTTCTGTTGAAGATGGTGATCTCTCGGTGCCAACAGACATTTTTGCGTATTATTCTGACCTCGGGGCTATTTTCTAAATTTTCTGGAATATATGTATATTTTTATTTAATGATATGATTTTTGGCATAATTTTGACTTCTCTTATTTTTTTAGTTGAAGATGGCGATCTCCCGGTTCCAACGGATGTTTTTGCAGATATTTATGAGCTCGGTGCTATTTTCTTTTTTATGAAAGATAATGATCTTTTTATTAAATGAAATGATTTTTATTACCTGCATTATTGTCTTCTCTTATGTTTTCCATTTGAAGATGGAAATCTACCCGTTTCAACAGACATTTTTGCGGATTTTTTATTAGCTTGGGACCATTTTTCTGCCTCTTCTGGAAGATACATATATTTTAATTAAATTATTTGTTTCTGGCTCAATCTTATCTCCTCTTTTTTCAGTTGAAGATGGCGATCCCCCGGTTCCAATTTTCATTTGTGCGGTTTTTTGAGCTCCGGGCTATTTTCTACATTTGAGCAATCGAAATGGCATGCAAATATGCAGAAAAAAGGTATAAAATATGAGCCGATCAAAATCCCCCAAGCTTACCTCTTACTCATCCTCGTGGAAGACGAATATGAAGCTCATTGGGAGGTAAAAATAAGAAAAACAAAAAGAATACGAAGTGGAAGGGGTCGCTAGATTATTCTCTCAGATCTTAAGCCATAAGCTACACATCACGATAACTCGGAAAATACGAATCACATGCTATAAAGATTTCATATCTTACTTAAACATGATACTTGCAAGCTTTTAAGAACAATAAAAGGGACTCTCTAAATTCATACAATCAATTCATATCCACATCATGCATTTCATAGAATTTAATATACAAATCATTGGCGACACACTTTTCAATCAAGAGTTATAACAGAAGCATATCAGAATCACACCAAGCATGGAGAATGGAATAAATCATGGCATTCACATATTTATATCGAATCATAAGAATTCTCCATAACTAAAGTATTTGCTAAGTTTCAGCATTATCAAGCTTCCCCATTCATGCAGTTCTCCACTCTAATGTCGCACTCACTCATATGGTCAAGTGAATTCACCCCTCCAAGCTTAGCTTGATGCATCGCATAATATGATAGTGGAAAATGAGATTTTTGCCTTGGTTTTCCCAAGTATTTTGTGACTCCAATAATGAGATAGAGAAATATTTTTCTTTTTCTTTTTGAACTTTTTGTTTCTCAGTTTTCTTTTGGGATTTTTGTAGGAGCTATGTGATTTGTATTTTTGGTTTCGGCTCCTTTTTGGCTTTTTGTACTTTTTGGAGGTAACTTTTTCTTTTGTAGAGATATTTGGGAAATAGATGCGATATAAGTAGCATTAGGAGGTGAACTCAAGTGACATGTAGAGAATAAAAAGATATATATGGAGAAGGACAAGGTGTTACACTCGGTTCACTCTAAGATGTGCACAAATGATTAAATAAGATAATACATCAACTAAACTCATATGCAAGCATGGATATTCTCAATCATTTCAATAAATAGTGAAGTTAAGCAAGAGTGCAATCATATTAAACATTCAACAGATGGTGAATAAGACAATAAGGCAGATGCTTTCATTATACAATTGATGCGTGAATCTTGGTGCACTTCCAACAAAAGCATACTAAACACTAATCCATACATTCAGCTTCAATTAATATCATGCATTCATATAGAGGAATCATAAAAAGAATATATAACCAAGCACATGGATAGCAGTATACTGAAATACTCCAAATAACATGGCAAGAGTAGTAAGCATCGTGATGACTACTAAAGCAATAAGAGATATCATCATAAGGAACATATCTAGCAAAAGGAGGAAAATAAAATAAAGAAATATAAATAAAAAAGAGAAAAGAAAAGAAAAACAAGCACACAATATGATGCATGAACACACATAAAAGGAAAATAAGATGGAAAAAATCAAAAAGATGATGCAAAATTTTTGAAAAATTCTAAAAACCCTAAAAATAGAGTAAACATGCAACTAAATGGCATGTAAATACACTCCCCCAAGCTTAAACTTCACATTGTCCTCAATGTAATCATAATGGAAGAATATAAGGAACAACGATAAATATGTGGGGAATGAAAATTGATGAAATGTATGGCATGGAATCCTAATGCAATTAATACACATACAATGATGCATGAGAGCGCCTTCCCCCAAGCTTATACCAAAAAATCCTATTCAAATGACTCGATTAAAAATGTCACGGATTTGCTAAGCGGGATCGAGTCAAACAAATAAGAATGTGAGTATTCACTTGAAAGAGATGCTCGATGGGTGGTGAGCAAAAACGATGTGGCACATCAAAATGTGAAGAGGGCAATCAATAGCATATAATGGGTTTGAGATGTAAAAGATTATTGTTGCCGTCATATGAGGTGATATTTATTCAAAATCGACTATTCAAGCAAATCTATATGGTCCTCCGAGAGGATTCGTGTTTATTGAAAGCATGAAATACTACACTACTGGATTGATGTCACCTATAGCAAAAGAAGGATCCAGTATCTTTGCCGGTGTCGGCAACTGCTCCAACTGCTCCTTCTGTGGCTCCACCAGATGCGTGTGTCCATGGGCTCCATTACATTCCAGCAATACGGCTCCCAGCATCTCTCCAAGGACTCCACTTGTTCCCTGCAAGAGATAAGCCACATCAATCTGATGTGAATAATTCTTCCCCAAAATAAATGTATTCCAAAGAGGGTCATCAACATAAGTATTTAAAATTAAAGGTGGTTGACAACACGTCCCTAGAAATAAATCTCTACTCTCGTGCACTATGTCAACCAACTCCTCGTTGTTTGCCTCTGGTTCTTTGGGTAGCTTTGGCATATAAGCGTGGGTCTCATCAGGCAACTCCTCATCATCGTCAGACTTATCCCATCGCACCTCCTGATCATATTCATATGCGTCCATGGATGCTAACTCCTCGCTCTCCTCCTCGTATACGTTCCATTGTGCCTCTTGATCATATGTATATGTATCCTGCAAAAGTTGCAATGAGTCGTCAAAATCTGAATCATAGTAAACATCTACATGGGAGTGGAATCAAATGTAAAGAGCGAGGGAGTAAAGAGATCTCCCTGAAGGGGAGCCATAATCTCTGTGTGATAGTCCTCGGCGTCAGTGGAAGAGTTGTCCTCTGAGAGATGCTCAGCCTCTGTAGAAGGCGGGGATGGCTGCGATAGCTCAAAAGGAGGGGCACAATGCGGGCTCCATCTGTGTGCAGATGTCATCATCCCAAGTCACATCCTCCTTTATGGTCTGCTCCGCTACTGTAGACATGACCTCCTCAATAATATCCTCTGATGGTATAGGGTGCTCTGACTCATGTGGGTGGCATGGCGGGGCGATGACGACACAAGGTGGCTTAATGGGCTCAAGTATCTCGACAATGGTGTAAAAATGGGTCTTGTGCCCCTCAACTAGAGCGTAGACTCCATCATCAATTGTGCCTGTGGAAGAGATACAATGAGTAATAAAGTTTTGAAATCCGAGCTCAAAAGGATCACATGCCGTTATTGTTAATGGACCGGTTTCTCGAACTACGTCGACAATGTTTCTCAATAGGTCCATATATGTGTCCTCCTTCGGCAGCTCAGATGTCTCTATTTGTGGAGCATTGATGGTGTAAAGGTGGATATAATCACCTTCAAGTGAAGCATACACTCCATCTATGATAGTACATGCACCAGAGACATTAGCCATAACGAAATCGATGAATACTTGGTCGGACGGTTTACCTACCATATCGGTTAGTAAACCGGTATATTGAGCATCATCTATCATTTGCTCCAAGGTTGCTGCCAACTGCAGATCACTGAACTTTTCCACTTGCATCGTCTTCATAAACTCACGTGAGGGTCCCTTTAGCCTTCTAGAGAAGATATCAAATAGCTTGGAACCATCCCACTCATGGTTTGACTCCGTCTGGAACATCC
>CM061141.1:169479239-169502233 GCA_030789695.1 Scilla litardierei
AACTTTGATATATGTGGGATGGTGGAGGAGGGAGGCAGGCGGCGGTGGGGGAAAGTGGTGGACGAGTGTGACAGTGGGGGAAGGGGTGAGGAACTATGGTGGAGGGAGGTGCGAGTGGGGCGGCAGATGGTGGGGGTGAGGGGGTGAGGGGGAGGAGGGTGGCAGTGTGGGGATATGGCAGCGATGGATGGAGGGCGAAGGGCGGCGGTGGGGGAGGACGGTGGGGGGAGTGGGACGAGGGCAGCGGTGGGTGGAATGGGGATGTGCGGCAATGGATAGAGGGCGAAGGGCAACGGTGTGGGAGATGGGGATATGGGGATGAGGGAGTTTATCGAAACCTGAAAAGTATGAGGTAGTTTTGCGATTATATCAAAATAAGAGGTATTTTTGGGAATTCAGCGAAATTATGCGGTAGTTTATCGAAATTAAGCCAGATAACGATCTCCTAGTTCCAACGAATATTTTTTCGGATTTTTCTGAGCTCCGGGATATTTTCTACATTTTCGGTAAGATATAAATATTTATATTAAATGATATATTTTTATAGCCTAATTTTGTCTTCTCTTATTTTGCAGTTAAAGATGGCGATCTCCCAGCTACAACGAATATTTTTACGGATTTTTTTGAGCTTGGTAATATTTTCTACATTTTATATAATATATAGAACTTTTTATTAAATGATATTATTTTTATAGGCTACATTTGTCTTCTCTTATTTTTCAATTGAAGATGACAATCTCTCGGTTCCACCTGAAATTTTTGCTGGTTTTTCTGAGATCCAGGCTATTTTCTACATATTCCGAAAGATATAGATCTTTATATTAAATGAAATGATTTTTAAGGTTTAATTTTGTCTTCTCTTATTTTTCAGTTATGCCAATATTTCGGTTCCAACGGACATTTTTGCGTATTATTCTGACCTCGGGTCTATTTTCTAAATTTTAGGGAATATATGTATCTTTTTATTAACTGATATGATTTTTGGCCTAATTTTGCCCTCTCTTATTTTTCAGTTGAAGATGGTGATCTCTCGGTTCCAAGGGACATTTTTGTGGATTTTTATGAGCTCGGTGCTATTTTCTATACTGTATGAAAGATGAGGATCTTTTAATTAAATGATATGATTTTTATAGCCTAAATTTGTCTTCTCTTATTTTTTTTCAATTGAAGATGGCGATCTACCCGTTTCAACAGATATTTTTCCTGATTTTTCTTAGCTTGGGACGATTTTCTACCCTTTTTGGAAGATATGGATATTTTTATTAAATGATATGATTTTTGGCCAATTTTATCTTCTCTTTTTTAGTTAATGATGGTGATCTCCAGGTTCCAATTTACATTTATTCAGATTTTTTTTGAGCTCCGGCTATTTTCTACACTTTATATCAGATATGGATCTTTATATTAAATGATATTATTTTTATAGTCTAATTTTGTCTGCACTTATTTTTCAGTTGAAGATGGCGATCGCCTGATTTCAACGGATATTTTTGCGGATTTTTCTAAATCGGGTATATTATTCTACATTTTCGGGAAGTTACGGATCTTTTTATTATATGATATTATTTTTTGGACAAATTTTGTCTTCTCTTATTTTTAAGCTGAAGATGTCAATCTCCCGATTCCAACGAACATATTTTACAGGTTATTCTGACCTCGGGACTATTTTCTAAATTTCCTGGAAGATATGGATCTTTTTATTAAATGATTTGAGTTTTGGCCAAATTTTGGCTTCTCGTTGAAGATGGCGATCTCCCGGTTTCGACTGATGTTTTGCGGATTTTACTGAGCTCGGTGCTATTTTCTACATTTTATGGAAGATACGTATCTTTTTATTAAATGAGATAATTTTTATAGCCTACATTTTCCTTCTCTTATTTTTAGGTGAACGAGGCGATCTACCGGTTCCAACAGACATTTTTGCGGACTTTTCTTAGCTTGGGACTATTTTTCTACTTTTTTTGCAAGAATGTATTTTTTAATGGAATCATATGTTTTTGGCCTAATTTTGTCTTCTCTTTTTACATGTTATAAAGATGGCTATCTCCCGGTTCCAACAGAGATTTTAATAGATTATTATGACCTCGGGGCTATTTCTAAATTTTCTGGAAGATATGCATATTTTTATTAAATAATATGATTTTTGGCCTAATTTTGTCTTCTCTTATTTTCCTGTTGAAGATGACGATCTGCCGATTCCAATGGACATATTTGCATATTTTTTTAGCAGCATGGTGCTATTTTCTAAATTTTATGGAAGATATGGATCTTTTATTAAATGATATAATTTTTAAATCCTATGTTTGTCCTCTCTTTTTTCAGTTGAATATGGAGATCTAACAGATTTTTCCTACCAAGGGGCTATTTTTCTACATTTTAGGGAAGATATGGATCATTTTATTAAATGATATGGGTTTTGGCCTACTTTTGTCTTCTTTTAATTTTTTTAGTTTAAGATGGCATTCTCCCAGTTCCAATGGACATTTTTGCGGATTTTTTGACCTAGAGTCTATTTTCTATTTTTTCTGGAAGATATGTATCTTTTTAATACATAATAAGATTTTAAGCCTAATTTTGTCTTCTCATTTTTTTCGGATGAAGATGGCAATCTCCTGGTTCCAACTGACATTTTTGCAGATTTTCTAAGTTCAAGGCAATTTTTCTATATTTATGGAAGATATGGATCATTTTATTAAATGATATGATTTTTTGGCCTAAATTTATCTTCTCTTATTTTCCGTTGAAGATGGCGTTCTCTCGGTTCCAATAGAAATTTTTGCGGATTTTTTGACCTAGAAGCTATTTTTTACATTTTTTGAAGATATGGATCTTTTTATTATATAATTCTGTTTTTAAGCTTAATTTTCTTCTTCTTTTTTCAGATAAAGATGGCAATCTCCTGGTTCCAACGGACATTTTTGCGGTTTTTTCTGAGCTCCTGGCTATTTTCTAAATTTTTGTAAGATATTTTTCTTTAAATTAAAAGATATGATTTTAGAGCCCAATTTTGTCTTCTCTTATTTTTCAATAGAAGATGGTGATCTTCCGGTTCAAACAGACATTTTTGTCGATTTTACTTAGCTCGGAGCTATTTTCTGTGTTTTCTGGAAGACATGCATCTATTGGTTAAATATTATGATTTTTCGCCTAATTTTGTCTTCACTTATTTTTCACTTAAAGATAGCGATCTCCATGTTCCAACGGACATTTTCACGGATTTTTCTGAGCTCGGGGCTATTTTCTGTATTTTCTGGAAGATATGGATCATTTTATTAAATGATAACATTTTGGCCTAATTTTATGTTCTCTTATTTTTTTTAGTTGAAGATGGCGATCTTCTTTTTCCAACGGGTATTTTTAGGGATTTTTCTGTGCTCCGGGCTATTTTCTATATTCTATTGTAGATATGAGTCTTTTTATTAACTGATATGATTTTTAGCCTAATTTTGTCTTCCCTTACCCGGTTTCAACGGATATTTTTGCAGAATGTTTCTTTGAGTCGATTTCCAACATATCCGGGAAGTTATGGATCTTTTTATTAAATGATATGATTTTTTGGCCTTAATTTGTCTTCTCCTATTTTTCAATTGAAGATGGTGATCTCCTAGTTCATACGGACATTTTTGTAGATTATTCTGCCCTTAGGCTATTTTCTAAATTTTCTTGAAGATATGGATATTTTTATTAATGATATAATTTTTGGCCTAATTTTGGCTACTCTTATTTTTCAGATGAAGATGGCTTTCTTCTGGTTCCAACGGAAATTTTTAAGGATTTTTCGAAGCTCGATGCTCTTTTCTACATTTTATGGAGATATTAATGTTTAATTTACTGATATGATTTTTAAATCCGGCGTTTTTCTTCTCTTATTTTTAGGTGAATATTGCAATCTACCAGTTCCAATGGACATTTTTACTGATTTTTGTTAGATTGGAGATATTTTTTAGTTTTATGGAAGAAATGGATTGTTTTATTAAATGATATGATTTTTTGGCCTAATGTTGTCTTCTCTTATTTTCCGTTGAAGATGGCATTCCCACGGTTCCAACGGAGATTTTTACGGATTTTTTTGACCTAAAGACTATTTTATACATTTTCTGAAAGATATTGATCTTTTTATTAAATAATATGATTTTTGACCAAATTTTATCTTCTCATATTTTTAAGATGAAGATGGCAATCTCCAGGTTCCAATGGACATTTTTGCAGATTTTTCTGAACTCCGGGATATTTTATACCTTTTCTGTAAGATATGAACCTTTAGATTAAATGATATGATTTGTATAGCATAATTTTGTCTTCTCTGATTTTTAGTTGAATATGGCGATCTCATGGTTCCAACGAACATTTTTACGTATTTTTTTGAGCTCGTAGCTATTTTCTATATTTTATTGAAGATATGGCTCTTTTTATTAAATGATATGATTTTTGTTGCCAAATTTTGTCTTCTCTTATTTTTTTTAACTTGAAAATGGCAATCTCCAGCTTCCAACAGGCATTTTTGCGGCTATTTCTGAGCTTGGGACTATCTTTCTACATTTTCGGGAAGTTGTAGATCTTTTTATTAAATGATATGATTTTGGCCTAATTTTGTCTTCTCTTTTTTTTCTGTTGAAGACAGGATATATCCCATTTCCAACGAACATTTGTGCGAATTTTCTGGAAAATATGGATTTTTATAATAAATAATTTGATTTTTATAGACTAAGTTTGTCTTCTCTTATTTTTAGTTGAAGATGGCTATTTTCCGGTTCCAATGGATATTTTTGCCACTTTTTTAGAGCTCGGGGTTAATTTTCTATATGTTCGGAAAGTTATAGATCTTTTTATTAAATGCCATGATTTTTTGGTCTAAATTTGTCTTCTATTATTTTTTTCGTTGAAGATAGCGATCGCTCGGTTCTAACAGCCATTTTTGAGGATTTTTCTTAGCTCCGGGCTTTTTCTAAATTTTATGTACGATATGAATATTTATAAAATGATTTGATATTTATTGCCTAATTTTGTTTTCTCTGGTTTTTCAGTTGAAGATGTCGATCTCCCGGTTCCAACGGCAATTTTTATGGATTTTTCTAAACTCGAAACTATTTCTACAGTTTATTGAAAAAATGGATCTTTTAATAAATGATTTGATTTTTATAGACTAAGTTTGTCTTCTGTTATTTTTCAATTGAATATGGTGGGTTCCAACGAAAACTTTTGTGAAATTTTCTGAGCTCCAAGCTATTTTCTACATATTCTCTTCTCTTATTTTTAGATAGAGATGGCGATCTCCCGGTTCCAACGGACATTTTGCGGGTCTTTCTTACCTCTGGTCTATTTTCTACATTTTCTATAAGATATGTATCTTTATATTAAATGATATGATTTCTATGGCCTAATTTTGTCTTCTCTTATTTTTCAGTTGAAGATAACGATCTCCCATTTCCAATGGAAGTTTTTATGTATTTTTCTAAGCTCGGGACTATTTTCTATATTTTCTGGAAGATAAGGATCTTTATATTAATTGATATGATTTTTGTTGCGTAACTTTGTCTTCTCTTATTTTTGCAGTTGATGATGGCGATCTTTTTATTAAATAATATGATTTTTTGGTTTTATTATGTCTTCTCTTATATTTCGGTTGAAGATGGCGATCTCCCGGTTTCAACGGACTTTTTTGCGGATTTTTCTAAGCTTCGTGGTATTTTTCACATTTTCTGGAAGATATGGATCGTTTTATTAAATGATATCAGAGAAGACAAATTTTGGCTAAAAATGTTCATTGAAACCGAGAAATCGACATCTTCAACTAAAATATAAGAGAAGACAAAGTTCAGAATCGGGAAATCGCCATCTTCATCTATAAAAATGTTCGCTGTAACCGGGATATCACCATCGTCAACTGATAAGATTTTTATATATCATTTTCTGAGCTTGGTGCTATTTTCTACATTTTATGAAAGATATGTATCTTTTTATTAATTGATATGATTTTTATAGCCGAAATTTGTCTCCTCTTATTTTCCAGTTGAAGATGGCGTTCTTTTTATTAAATGAAATGATTTTTTGGCCTGATTTTGTATTCTCTTATTTTTCATTTTAAGATGGCGATCTCCCGGTTCCAACGGACATTTTTACGGATTTTTATGAGTTCTAGACTATTTTCACTTTTTTTGGAAGATATGCATCATTTTATTAAATGATAAGATATTTTGACCGAATTTTGTCTTCTCTTATATTCCAGTTAAAGATCACCGGTTCCAATGGAAATTTTTGCGGATTTTTCTGAGTTCCGGGATATTTTCCACTTTTTGGAAGATACGTATCATTTTATTAAATGATATGATATTTTGGCCTAATTTTGTCTTCTCATATTTTTAAGTTGAATATGGCGATCTCCCGGTTCTAATGGATATTTTTGCAGATTTTTCTTGGTTTGTGGATTTTTTTCTATTTTTTCTGGAAGATATGAATCTTTTTATTAAATGATATGTTTTTTGGCCTAATTTTGTCTTCTATTTTTTCAGTTAAATATCGCGATCTCCCGGTTCCAACAGAAATTTGTATGGATTTCAGTGCTATTTTCTACATTTTATGGAAAATATGTATCATTTTATTAAATGATATGATTTTTGGCCTAATTTTGTCTTCTATTATTTTTTTAGTTGAAGATGGCAATCTCCCGGTTCCAATGGATATTTTTTTGCATTTTTCTGAGCTCCGAGCTATTTTCTACATTTTCTGTACGATATGAATTTTTATAATAAATGATTTGGTTTTTATAACGTAATTTTATCTTCTCTTATTATTCAGTTGATGATGGAGATCTCCCTGTTCCAATGGACATTTTCTTGATTTTTTGAGATCGGTGCTAATTTCTATATTTTTAGGAAGTTATGGATCTTTTTATTAAATGATATCAATTTTTGACCTAATTTTTTCTTCTCTCATTTTTCAGTTGAAGATGGTGATCTCCTGATTTCAACTAACATTTTTGTGGATTTTACTGAGCTCCGGGCTATTTTCTACATCTTCGGGAAGTTTGGATCTTTTTATTAAATGATATGATTATTATAGCCTAATTTTGTCTTCTCTTATTTTTTCACTTGAAGATGGTGATCTCCCGGTTTCAATGAACATTTTTGCATATTTTTCTTAGCTTGAGACTATTTTTCTATATTTTCTGGAATATATGTATCTTTTTATGAAAAGTTATGATTGTTTGGCCTAATTTTATTTTCTCTTTTTTAATTTGAAGATGGGATCTCCCAGATACAATGGAGATTTGTGCGGAGTTTTTTAAGCTTTGTACTATTTTCTATATTTTTGTAAAATATGAATTTTATATTAAATGATATGATTTTTATAACCTAATTTTGTCTTCTGTTATTTTTCAGTTGAAGATGATGATCTCTCGGTTCCAAGGGACATTTTTGGATTTTTCTGAGATCGGGGCTATTTTTCTAAATTCTCAAGAAGTTATGAATCTTTTTATTAAATGATATGATTTTTGGCCTAATTTTGTCTGCTTTTATTTTTCAGTTGAAAATAGTGATCTCCCTTGTCCAACGATTTTGCGTATTATTCTAACCTAGGACTATTTTCTAAATTTTCTAGAAGATATGAATCTTTTTATTAAATGATATGATTTTTGCCCTAATTTTGTCTGCTTTTATTTTTCAGTTGAAAATAGTGATCTCCCTTGTCCAACAATTTTGCGTATTATTCTAACCTAGGACTATTTTCTAAATTTTCTAGAAGATATGAATCTTTTTATTAAATGATATGATTTTTGCCCTAATTTTGTCTTGTCTTATTTTTCAATTGAAGATGGCGATCTCCGAGTTCCAACGGACAATTTTGTGGATTTTTATAATCTCGGTGCTATTTTCTACATTTTTATAAATGATATGATTTATATATCCTACGTTTGTCTTCTCTTATTTTTTTTCTGTTTTTAAGTTGAAGATGGCGATCTCCCGGTTCCAATAGACATTTTTGCGGATTTTTCTTAGCCTGAGTCTGTTTTTATACATTTTCTTTAATATATGTATCTTTTTATGAAATGATACGATTTTTGGCCTAATTTTGTCTTCTCTATTTTTCAGATGAAGATTACGATCTCCCGGTTTCAACAACATTTTAGCGGATTTTTCTGAGCTTCGAGGTATTTTCTACATTTTCTGTAAGATATGAAACTTTATATTAAATGATATGATTTTTATAGCCTAATTTAGTCTTCACTTACTTTTCAGTTGAAGATGGCAATCTCCCGGTTCCAACGAGTATTTTTGCAGATTTTTTGAGCTCGGTGCTATTTTCTACATTTTATGGAAGATATTGAACTTTTTATTAAATGATATGATTTTTATAACCTACATTTTCTTCTCTTATTTTTCCTGAGCTCCATGCTATTTTTTATATATTCTAAAAGATATGGATCTTTATATTAAATGATACGATTTTTATGTTCTAATTTTGTCTTCTTTTATTTTTCTGTTGAAGATGGCGATCTCTCGGTGCCAGCATACATTTTTGCGTATTATTCTGACCTCGGGGCTATTTTCTAAATTTTCTGGAATATATGTATATTTTTATTTAATGATATGATTTTTGGCATAATTTTGACTTCTCTTAATTTTTTTAGTTGAAGATGGCGATCTCCCGGTTCCAACGGACGTTTTTACAGATATTTAAGAGCTCGGTGCTATTTTCTTTTTTATGAAAGATAAGGATCTTTTTATTAAATGAAATGATTTTTATTACATACCTTATTTGTCTTCTCTTATGTTTTCCATTTGAAGATGGAAATCTACCCGTTTCAACAGACATTTTTACGGATTTTTTATTAGCTTGGGAACATTTTTCTGCCTCTTCGGGAAGATACATATATTTTAATTAAATTATATGTTTTTGGCTCAATCTTATCTTCACTTTTTTCAGTTGAAGATGGCGATCCCCCGGTTCCAATTTACATTTGTGCGGTTTTTTTGAGCTCCGGGCTATTTTCTACATTTGAGCAATCGAAATGGCTTGCAAATATGCAGAAAAAAGGTGTAAAATATGAGCCAATCAAAATCCCTCAAGCTTACCTCTTACTCGTCCTCGAGGAAGACGAATACGAAGCTCACTGGGAGGTAAAAAGAAGAAAAACAAAAAGAATACGAAGTGGAAGGGGTCGCTAGATTATTCTCTCAGATCTCAAGCCATAAGCTACACATCACGATAACTCGGAAAATACGAATCACATACTATAAAGATTTCATATCTTACTTAAATATGGTACTTGCAAGCTTTTAAGAACAACAAAAGGGACTCTCTAAATTCATACAATCAATTCATATCCACATCATGCATTTCATAGAATTTAATATACAAATCATTGGCGACGCACTTTTCAATCAAGAGTTATAACAGAAGCATATCAGAATCACACCAAGCATGGAGAATGGAATAAATCATGGCATTCACATATTTATATCGAATCATAAGAACTCTCCATAACTAAAGTATTTGCTAAGTTTCAGCATTATCAAACTTCCCCATTCATGCAGTTCTCCACTCTAATGTCGCACTCAGTCATATGGTCAAGTGAATTCACCCCTCCAAGCTTAGCTTGATGCTTCGCATAATATGATAGTGGAAAATGGGATTTTTTCCGTGGTTTTTCCAAGTATTTTATGACTCCAATAATGAGATAGAGAAATATTTTTATTTTTATTTTTGAACTTTTTGTTTCTCATTTTTCTTTTGGGCTTTTTGTAGGAGCTATGTGATTTGTATTTTTGGTTTTCGGCTCCTTTTTGGCTTTTTGTACTTTTTGGAGGTAACCTTTTCTTTTGTAGAGATATTTGGGAAATAGATGCGATATAAGTAGCATTAGGACGTGAACTCAAGTGACATGTAGAGAATAAAAAGATATATGTGGAGAAGGAAATGGTGTAACACTCGGTTCACTCTAAGATGTGCACAAATGATTAAATAAGATAATACATCAACTAAACTCATATGCAAGCATGGATATTCTCAATCATTTCAATAAATAGTGAAGTTAAGCAAGAGTGCAATCATATTAAACATTCAACAGAAGGTGAATAAGACAATAAGGTAGATGCTTCCATTATACAATTGATGCGTGAATCTTGGTGCACTTCCAACAAAAGCATACTAAACACTAATCCATACATTTAGCTTCAATTAATATCATGCATTCATATAAAGGAATCGTCAAAAGAATATATAAGAAAGCACATGGATATCAGTATACTGAAATACTCCAAATAACATGGCAAGAGTAGTAAGCATCGTGATGGCTACTAAAGCAATAAGAGATATCATCATAAGGAACATATCTAGCAAAAGGAGGAAAAGAAAATAAAGAAATAAAAATAAAAAAGAGGAAAGAAAAGAAAAACAAGCACACAATATGATGCATGAACACACATAAAAGGAAAATAAGATGGAAAAATCAAAAAGATGATGCAAATTTTTTGAAAAATTCTAAAAACCCTAAAAATAGAGTAAACGTGCAACTAAATGGCATGTAAATGCACTCCCCCAAGCTTAAACTTCACATTGTCCTCAATGTGATCATAATGGAAGAATATGAGGAACAACGATAAATATGGGGGGAATGAAAAATGATGAAATGAATGACATGAAATTCTAATGCAATTAATACACATACAATGATGCATGAGAGCGCCTTCCCCCAAGCTTATACCAAAAAATCCTATTCAAATGACTCAATAAAAAATGTGACGGCTTTGCTAAGCGGGATCGAGTCAAACAAATAAGAATGTGAGTATTCACTTGAAAGAGATGCTCGATGGGTGGTGAGCAAAAACTATGTGGCACATCAAAATGTGAAGAGGGCAATCAATAGCATATAATGGGTTTGGGATGTAAAAGATTATTGTTGTCGTCATATGAGGTGATATTTATTCAAAACTGACTAATCAAGCAAATCTATATGGTCCTCCGAGAGGATTTGTGTTTATTGAAAGCATGAAATACTACACTACTGGATTGATGTTACCTATAGCAAAAGGAGGATCCAGTATCTTTGCCGGTGTCGGCAACTGCTCCAACTGCTCCTTTCGTGGCTCCACCAGATGCGTGTGTCCATGGACTCCATTACATTCCAGCAATACGGCTCCCAGCATTTCTCCAAGGACTCCACTTGTACCCTGCAAGAGATAAGCCGCATCAATCTGATGTGAATAATTCTTCCCCAAAATAAATGTATTCTAAAGAGGGTCATCAACATAAGTATTTAAAATTAAAGGTGGTTGACAACACTTCCCTGTAAATAAATCTCTACTCTCGTGCACTACGTCGACCAACTCCTCGTTGTATGCCTCTGGTTCTTCAGTTAGCTTTGGCATATAAGCGTGGGTCTCATCAGGGAACTCCTCATCATCGTCAGACTTATCCCATCGCACCTCCTGATCATATTCGTATGCGTCCATGGATGCTAACTCCTCGCTCTCCTCCTCGTATACGTTCCATCATGCCTCTTGATCATATGTATGTGTATCCTGCAAAAGGTGCAATGAGTCGTCAAAATCTGAATCATAGTAAGCATCATACATTGGAGTGGAATCAAATGTAAAGGGCGAGGGAGTAAAGAGATCTACCTGAAGGAGAGCCATAATCTCTGTGGGATAGTCCTCGGTGTCAGTGGAAGGGTGGTCCTCTGAGATATGCTCAGCCTCTGTAGAAGGCGGGGATGGATGCGATAGCTCAAAAGGAGGGGGCACAATGCGGGCTCCATCTGTGTGCAGATGTCATCGTCCCAAGTCACGTCCTCCTTTATGGTCTGCTCCGCTACTGTAGACATGACCTCCTCAATAATATCCTCTGATGGTATAGGGTGCTCTGACTCATGTGGGTGGCATGGGGAGGCGACGACGACACAAGGTGGCTCAATGGGCTCATGTATCTCGACAATGGTGTAAAAATGGGTCTTGTACCCCTCAACTAGAGCATAGACTCCATCATCAATTGTGCCTGTGGAATAGATACAATGAGTAATAAAGTTTTAAAATCCGAGCTCAAAAGGATCACATGCCGTTATTGTTAATGGACCGGTTTCTCGAACTACGTCGACAATGTTTCTCAATAGGTCCATATATGTGTCCTCCTTCGGCAGCTCAAATGTCTCTATTTGTGGAGCGTTGATGGTGTAAAGGTGGATATAATCACCTTCAAGTGAAGCATACACTCCATCTATGATAGTACATGCACCAGAGACATTAGACATAATGAAATCGATGAATACTTGGTCGGACGGTTTACCTACCATAACGGTTAGTAAACCGGTAGATTGAGCATCATCTATCATTTGCTCCAAGGTTGCTGCTAACTGCAGATCACTGAACTTTCCCACTTGCATCCTCTTCATAAACTCACGTGAGGGTCCCTTTAGCCTTCTAGAGAAGATATCAAATAGCTTGGAACCATCCCACTCACGGTCTGACTCCGTCTGGAACATCCCTAACATTCTTTCAAACCTGGACAAGGCTTTCCTGAAGGATTCTCCATCAGCCTGACAGAATGTAGCGAGATATATGTAGGATTGTATAGAAAGTCGTATCTTTGGAAGCACCATCGCCTTATCAACTGTACCTGATCAAGCAAAGTAGACTACCTGAAAAAGACGTCAGTGGTACAAAGAGAGATAAAGAAAATAATAACATCGGGTGGTGGGGAAAAATCTATCTCTCTGTTTTTTTGTTTTTTTTGTTTTTCTTTTTTTAAACGCAGTCTAATCGACCTAATTGTGACAAATTGGCACCCAACAGGAAACACCTCTCTGGCAACGTCACCAAAAAATCTCGGTTCCAACGAACTCTCGGTTCCAACGAACCTTTTTGCGAATTTTTCTTAGCTCCGGGCAATTTTCAACATTTTCTTTAAGACATGGATGTTTATATTAAATGATATAATTTTTATAGCCTAATTTTGTATTCCCTTATTTTTCCCCTGAAGATGGATAGCTTCAGGCTCCAACAGAATTTTTTGCGGATTTTTCTGAGATATGTGCTAATTTCTACATTTTCTAAAGGATATGAATCATTTCATTAAAAGATCTGATTTTTTGCCCTTATTGTCCTCACTTATTTTTCTGTTGAAGATGGCGATCCCACAGTTCCAATAGACATTTTTGCGGATTTTTCTGAGTTCAAGACTTTTTTCTATAGTTTATTGAAGATATGTATCTGTTATTAAATGATATGATTTTTATCGCCTAATTTTAACTTCTCTTTTTTATTTGAAAATGTCTATCTACCGATTCCAATAGAAATTTTTGTGGATTTTTCCGAACTCTAGGTATTTTCTACATTTTCTGTAAGATACGAATCTTTATATTAAATGATATAATTTTTATTGCCAAAATTTTTTCTCTTATATTTTTTCGTTGAAGATGGCAAACTCCCGGTTCCAACAGACATTTTCGCAGATTTTTTTGTGCTATGTGATATTTTCTATATTTTCTGTAAGATAAGAATCTTTATATTAAATGATATGATTTTTGTAGCCTAATTTTGCATTCTCTTATTTTTTAAGTTGAAGATGGCGATCTCCCGGTTCATACGGACAGTTTTGCGGATTTTTCTCAGTACGGGGCTGTTTTCTATAGTTTATTGAAGATATGGAAATTTTAATTAAGTGATATGATTTTTATAGACTAAGTTTGTCTTCTCTTATTTTGTAGTTGAAAATGCCATCTCTCGATTCGGCCGGTCATTTTTACGGCTTTTTGACCTCGAGGGTATTTTCTACATTTTCTGGAAGATATGGATCTTTTAATTAAATTTTATGATTTTTCACCTAATTTTGTCTTGTTTTACTTTTCAGATGAAGATTGCGATCTCCAGGTTCCAACTGACATTTTTACGGATTTTTCTTCGCTCCGGACTATTTTCTATATTTTCTGTAAGATACAGATCTTTAGATTAAATGATATGATTTTATAGCCAAATTTTGTCTTTCTTATTTTTCAGTTGAAGATGATGATCTCCTGACGGATATTTTTGTGGATGTTCTGAGCACAGGGCTATTTTTTCATTTTATTGAAGATATGGACCTTTTTATTAAATGATATGATTTTTGTAGACTACTTTTGTCTTCTCTTATTTTTAGTTGTTCATGACGATCTCCCGGTTCCAACAGACATCTTTACGGATTTTTCTGAGCTCGGAACTATTTTTCTACATTTTAGATAAGTTATGGATATTTTTATTAAATGATATGATTTTTTTGGCCTATCTTCTCTTTTATTATTTGAAGATGTGAAACTCACATTTCCAACAGACATTATTGCATATTTTTCTTAGCTCGGGAATATTTTCTATATTTTATTGAAGAAGTGATTCATTTTATTAAATGATACTATTTTAAGGACTAAATTTGTCTTCTCTTATTTTTCAGTTGAAGATGGTGATATCCCGTTTCCAACGGAACATTTTGCAGATTTTTCTGATCTCGGGGATATTTTCTAAATTTTATTGAAGATATGTATTTTTATTAAATGATATGATTTTTATAGCTTAAGTTTGTTTTGTCTTATTTTTCATTTGAATATGGCGATCGCTCGGTTCCAACAGACATTTTTGCGGATTTTTTATTGAAGATATAAATATTTTTATTAAATGAAATGATTTCTTAATATGGCTACTCAATGTTCCAATGACTTTTTTGCGGATTTTTCTGATCTTGGGCTATTTTTCTCCATTTTACGGAAGATGTGTATCTTTTCATTAAATGAAATGAGTTTTGGACTAATTTTATCTTCTCTAACTTTTTTCATTAAAAATGGCAATCTTCTGATTTTACCACACATTTTTTTCCGATTTTTTCTGATCTTCGGGCACTTTTCTACATTTACTGTAAGATATGAATTTTTATATTAAATGATATGATTTTTATAGCCTATTTTTTTCTTCTCTTATTTTTTAGTTGATGATGGTAATTTCCCGGTTACAAGGGAATGTTTGCGTATTTTTCTGAGCTCGGGGCTATTTTCTACATTTTTCGGAAGATAAATAATCATTTTATTAATTGATTTTATTTTTGTTGCCTTATTTTGTCTTCTCTTATTTTCCAGTTGATGATGTCGATCTTTTTATTAAATGATATGATTTTTGGCCTTATTTTGTCTTCTCTTATATTTCGGTTGAAGATGGTGATCTTCCGATTCCAACGAACATTTTTGAGGATTTTTCTGAAAAGCTGGACTATTTTTCATACATTCAGGAAGATATGGATCCTTTTATTAAATGATATCAGAGAAGACAAAATTAGGCCAAAATGTCCGTGGAAATCGGGAAATTGCCATCTTCAACAGAAATATAAGAGAAGACAAAATTTAGAACCGGGAAATCGCCATCTTCATCTATAAAAATGTTCATTGTAATCGGAATATTGCCATCTTCAACTGATAAGATTTTTATATATCATTTTCTGAGCTTGGTGCTATTTTCTATATTTTATGAAAGATATATATCTTTTTATTAATTGATTTTTATAGCCTAAATTTGTCTTCTCTTATTTTTCCAGTTGAAGATGGCAATATTTTTATTAAATGATTTGATTTTAAAGCCTAATTTTTTCTACTCTTATATATTCCAGTTGAAGATGGTGATCTCCCGGTTCCAACAGATATTTTTGCGGATTTTTTGACCTTCGGGCTATTTTCCACATTTTTGGAAGATATGTATCATTTTGTTAAATGATTTCATATTTTGCCCTTATTTTCTCTTCTCTTATTATTCAGTTGAAGGTGGTGATCTACCGGTTCCAACAGACATTTTGCAGATTTTTCTGAGCTCGGGGCTATTTTCTACACTTTCTGGAAGATAAGTATCTTTATATTAAATTATATGATTTTTATATCCTGATTTTTTTCCTTAGTTTTCAGTTTAAGATGGCGATTCCCAGTTCCAACGGACATTTTTGCCGAATTTTCTGAGCATCAGGGTATTTTCTATATTTTATTAAATATATGGATCTCTTTATTAAATAACAAGATTTTTATAGCCTAATTTTGTCTGCTCAGTTGAAGATGGCGATCTCCAGGTTCCAATGGACATTTTTACGTATTTTTCTTAGTATTGGGATTTTTTTCAACATTTTCAAGAAGATATGAAACTTTTTATTAAATGATATGATTTTTTGGCCTAATTTTGTCCCCTCTTTTTTTAAGTTAAAGATGGCGATCGCATGGTTCCAATGGATATTTGTGGGTATTTTTCTGAGCTCGGTGCTATTTTCTACATTTTATGGCAAATATGTATCTTTTTATTAAACAATATGATTTTTTGGCCTAATTTTGTCTTCTCTTATTTTCCAGTTGATGATGTTGATCTCCTGGTTCCAACAGACATTTTTTTTGGATTTTCTAAACTCCAAGCCATTTTTTGCATTTTCTATATGATATGAATCTTTATATTAAGGATACGATTTTTATATCCTAATTTTGTCTTCCCTTATTATTTAGTTGAAGATGGTGATCCCTCGATTCTAAAGGACATTTTTGCCGATTTTTATGAGCTCGTGCTATTTTGTACACTTTCTGGAAGATACGAATCTTTATATTAAATGATATAATTTTTATATCCTAAGTTTTTCTTGTCTTATTTTTTCAGTTGAAGATGGCAATCTCCCGGTTCCAACGAACATTTTTGTGGATTTTTCTGAGCTCCGGGTAATTTTCTACATTATCGGAAATTTATGTATTTTTTTAAATGATATGATTTTTATAGCTTAAGTTTGTCCTCTCATATTTTTGTAGTTGAAGATGGAGATCTCTCGGTACCAACGGATATTTTTTACGTATTTTTTGAGTTCGGTGCTATTTTCAACATTTTATGGAAGATTTATAATTTTTATTAAATAATTCTTTTTTATATCCTATATTAATCTTTTCTTATTTTTAAGTTGAAGATGGCAATCTCCCGGTTCCAACGGACATTTTTACAGATTTTTTAGCTTGATACTATTTTTCTTCATTTTTTGGAAGATATTTATCTTTTTATGAAATGATGTGATTTTTTGGCCTAATTTTGTCTTCTCTTTTTTACTTTAAAGATGGCGATCTACTGATTCCAATGGACATTTGTGCGGATTTATTTTGAACTATGGGCTATTTTTAATATTTTTGTATAATATGAATCTTTATATTAAATGATACATTTTATAACCTATTTTTGTTATCTCTTATTTTTTTCAGTTGAAGATGGTGATCTCTCGGTTCCATGGGATATGTTTGCGGATTTTTCTGCGCTTGGGGCTATTTTTCAATATTTTTGAGAATTTATGGCTCTTTTTATTAAATGATATGATTTATTGGCCTAATTTTGTCTTCTTTTATTTTTCAGTTGAAGATAGCGATCTCCCATTTCTAACGGACATTTTGCTTATTATTCTGACCTCGGTATTTATTTTCTAAATTTTCTTGAAGATATGGATCTTTTTATTAAATGATATGATTTTCGGCCTAATTTTGTCTTCTCTTATTTTTCAGTTGAAGATGGCGATCTCCCTGTTCTGACAGACAATTTTGCGGATTTTTTAAGCTCGATGCTATTTTCTACATTTTTATAAATGATATGACTTTTATTGACTACGTTTGTCTTTTCTTATTTTTTTTCCTATTGAAGATGGCGATCTCCCGGTTCTAATGGACATTTTTGCGGATTTTTTTAATTTGGGGCTGTTTTTCTACATTTTCTGGAAGATATGGATCCTTTTATGAAATGATATGCTTTTGGCCTAATTTTATCCTCTCTATTTTCACATGAAGATGAAGATCTCCCAGTTCCAACGAACATTTTTGCCGATTTTTCTGAGATTCAGGATATTTTCTACATTTTCTGTAAGATATGAATCTTTATATTAAATGATATGATTTTTATAGCCTAATTTTATCTTCTCCTATTTTTCAGTTGAAAATGGCGATCTTTCGGTTCCAATGAACATTTTTACAGATTGTTTTAAGCTCGGTGGTATTTTCTACATTTTATGGAAGATATAGAACATTTTATTAAATGATATTATTTTTATAACCTACATTTGTCTTCTCTTATTTTTTTTCAATTGAGATGACCATCTCTCGGTTCCAACTGAATTTTTTGCGGATTTTTCTGAGCTCCAGTCTATTTTCTACATATTATGGAAGATATGGATCTTTATATTGAATGAAATCATTTTTATGGTTTTATTTTGTCTTCTCTTATTTTTAAGTTGAAGATAGCGATCTTTCGGTTCCAATGAACATTTTTGCCTATTATTCTGACCTCGTGACTATTTTCTAAATTTTTTGGAATATATGTATCTTTTTATTAAATGATATGATTTTTGGCCTAGTTGAAGATGACCAGCAGACATTTATGCGGATTTTTCTTAGCTCTGAGCTATTTTTTAAATTTTATTGATGATATCTTTTTATTAAATGAACTGATTTTGGTAGCCTAATTTTGTCTTCCTTTTTTAGTTGAACATGGTGATCTCCCGGTTCCAATGGACATCATTTCGGATTTTTCTGAGCTCGAAACTATATTTCTACTTTTTCGGGAAGTAATGGATCTTTTCATTAAATGATATGATTTTTGGCCTAATTTTATCTTCTATTTTTTATTTGAAGATGGCGAAGTCCCGGTTCCAATAGAAATTTTTCCAGATTTTTCTGATCTCGCGAATATTTTCTACAGTTTATTGAAGATGTGGTTCATTTTAATAAATGAAATGATTTTTATAGACTACATTTGTATTCTCTTATTTTTTTAGTTGAAGATGGTGATTTCCCATTTCCAGCGGAATGTTTGTGGATTTTTCTGATCACATGGCTATTTTATAAATTTTATGGAAGATAAGTATCTTTTTATTAAATGCTAAGATTTTTGTAGCCTAAGTTTGTCTTCTCTTATTTTTAAGTTGAGTATGGCGACATTTTTGCAGATTTTTTGGTCTATAGGCTATATATTCTATATTTTCTGTAATATATTTATATTAAATGATATGAATTTTATAGAATAAGTGTGTCTTCTCTTATTTTTCAGTTGACGATCGCGATCTCCCGGTTACAATCGACATTTTTGTTGATTTTTCTAAGCGCGGTGTTATTTTCTTCATTTTCTTGAATATACGGATATTTTTATCTAATGATATGATTTTTAGTCTAATTTTGTCTTCTTTTATTTTTAGTTGAATAGGGTGATCGTTCGATTCCAACAGACATTTCTGATGATTTTTCTGAGTTCAGTGCTATTTTTCTTCATTTTCTTGAAGATATGGATATTTTTATTAAATGATATGATTTTTTGGCCTAATTTTGTCTTCTCTTATTTTTATTGAAGATGGCGATCTATCGATTTCAACAGACGTTTTTGTGGGATTTTTCTAAGCTTCGTGCTATTTTCTATATTTTCTATAAGATATGAATATTTATATTAATCTTATGATTTTTATAGCCAAATGTTGTCTTTTTTATTTTCAGTTGAAAATGGCGATCTCCGTCCCAACAGACATTTTTAGGAGTTTTTCTGAGCTCCGGGCTATTTTCTACATTTTATTGGAGACAATGAAATTTTTTATTAAATGATATGATTTTTATAGCCTAAGTTTGTCTTCTATTATTTTTCAGTTGAAGATGACGATCTCCCAGATCCAACAGACATTTTATGGATCTTTTTATTAAATGATATGATTTTTCATAGACTAAGTGTGTCTTCTCTTTTTTTCCGTCGAAAATGACGATCTCCCAGTTTCAACGGACATTTTTGCAGATTTTTCTGACCACGAGACTATTTTCAACATTTTGTGAAAGACATGGATCTTTTTATTAAATGATTGGCATAATTTTGTCTTCTTTTATTTTGCAGTTGAAGATAGCAATCTCAAGGTTCCAACGGACATTTTTGCAGATTTTTTGAGATCGGAACTACTCTAGATTTTAGGTAAGAAATTGATCTTTTCATTAAATGATATGATTTTTATAGCATAACTTTGTCTTCTCTTATTTTTCAGTTGAAGATCGCAATCTTCCGGTTCCAACAGACATTTTTGCGGATTTTTCTTAGCCAGTGACTATTTTTCTATATTTTCTGGAAGATATGGATCTTTTGATTAAATGAAATGATTTTTTTGGCCTAATTTTGTCTTATCTTATTTTTTTAGTTAAAGATTGCGATCTCTTGGTTCTAACGAACATTTTTGATGATTTCCTGGACTCCTGGCCATTTTCAAAATTTTCTGTAAGATATGAATCTTTATATGAAATGAAATGATTTTTATAGCCTAATTTTGCCTTCTCTTATTTTTTTAAGTTGAAGATGGCGATCTCCCGGGTCCAATGGACATTTTTGTGAATTTTTCTAAGCTCGTAGTTATTTTCTGCATTTTCAGACAGATATATCTTTTTATTAAATGATATAATTTTTTGGCCCAATTTTGTCTACTCTAATTTTTCAGTTGAAGATGGCAATCTCCCCATTTCAACGTACAATTTTGCGGATTTTTCTTAGCTCCAGGCTAATTTCCACATTTATTGGAAGAAAATGGATCAGTTATTAAAAGATACGATTTTTGGCCTAATTTTATCTTCTCTTATTTTCAAGTGCAGATGGCGATCTCCCGGTTCCAAAGGATATTTTGGCGTATTTTCCTGAGCAACGAGCGATTTTCGACATTTTTGGAAAATATGGATATTTATTTTAAATGATATGATTTTAAGGCCAAATTTTGTATTCTCTCTTTTGCAGTTGAAAATGGCGATCTCCCCATTCCAACGGACATTTTCGCAGATTTTTCTGTGTTCTGAGGTATTTTCTAAATTTTATTGAAGTTATGGATCTTTATATTAAATAAAATGGATTTTATCGCCTAATTTTGTCTTCTCTTATTTTTTTAAGTTGAATATGTCGTTCCCCCGATTCCAACCAAAATTTTGCAGATTTTTCTGAGCATGATACTATTTTATAGATATTATTGAATATATGGATAAGTTTATTAAATGGTATGGTTTTTATGGCCAAATTTTGTCTTCTCTTATTTTTAAGTTGAAAATAGCCATCTCCCGGTTTCAACAGACATTTTTGCGAATTTTTCTTAGCTCGGTGCTCTTTTATACATTTTTGTAAGATATATATCTTTTTATTAAATGATATGATTTTTTTGGCCTAATTTTATCTTCTTTATTTTTAAGTTGAAGATGTCGATCTCCCGATTCCAACGGACATTTTTGCGTATTTTTCAGTTAAAGATATGAATCTTTATATTAAATGATATGATTTTTATAGCATAAATTGTCTTCTTTTATTTTTCAGTTGAAAATGGGGATCTCTCGGTTCCAACGGACATTTTTGTAGATCTTTCGCATCTCAGGCTATTTTCTATAGTTTATAGAAGATTGGGATCTTTTAATTAAATGATATGATTTTTATAGACTAAGTTTGTCTTCTCTTTTTTCAGTTGAAAATGACAATCTTCCAGTTTGGACAGACAAATTGGCGGATTTTTTCAGACCTCGAGACTATTTTCTATATTTTCTGGAAGATATAGATATTTTATTGAATGATATGACTTTTGGACTAATTTTGTCTTCTCTTACTTAACAGATGAAGATAGTGATCTCCCGGTTCCAAACGACATTTTTACGAATTTTTCTTAGCCCCGGACTAATTTTGTCTCCTCTTATTTTTCAGTTGAAGATGAAGATCTCCCGACGGACATTTTTGCAGATTTTTCTGAGCTCAAAGATATTTTTTACATTTTATTGAAGATATGGATTTTTTATTAAATGATATGATTTTTGTAGCCTAAATTTGTCTTCTCTTATTTTTCAGTTGAACTTGGCGATCTTCAAGTCCAACGGAGATCTTTTCGGATTATTCTAAGCTCGAAACTATTTTTCTACATTTTCGGGAAGTTATGGATATTTTTAATAAATGATGTGATATTTTGGTCTAATTTTGTCTTCTCTTATTTTTATTTGAAGATGGCAAACTCCCTATTCGAACAGACATTTTTAGATTTTTCAAAGCTCGGGAATATTTTCTATAGTTTATTGAAGATGAGGTTCATTTTATTAAATAATATGATTTTTATAGACTAAATTTATCTTCTCTTATTTTTTCAGTCGAAGATGGTGATATCTTGTTTCCAACAAAAATTATTGTAGATTTTTCTGATCTCGGGGCTATTTTCTAAATTTTATGACAGATATGTATCTTTTTATTAAATGATATGATTTTATAGCCTAAGTTTGTCTTCTCTTATTTTTATTTAAAGATTGTGATCTCCATGTTCCAACGGACATTTTTGCAGATTTTTCTGAGCCCGGGGCTATTTTTCTCCATTTTCAGGAAGATATGTATCTTTTTATTAAATGATATGATTTTTCGACTAATATCGTTTCCGCTTATTTTTTTGTTAAAGATGGCGATCTCCATGTTCTAATGGACATTTTTGCAGATTTTTCTGATCCGGGTAATTTTCTACATTTTATATAAGACAACGATCGTTATATTAAATGAAATGATTTTTATAGTCTATTTTTGTCTTCTCTTGTTTTTTAGTTGAAGATGGCGATCTCTCGGTTTCAAAGGAAATTTTTGCATATTTTTCTGAGCTCGGGGCTATTTTTTATATTTTCTAAACGATAATGATCTTTATATTAATTGATATCATTTTTGTTGCCAAATTTTGTCTTCTTTTATTTTCCACTTGATGATGACGATCTTTTTATTAAATGATATGATTTTTTGGCCTTATGTCGTCTTCTAGTCCAACGGACATTTTTGCATATTTTTTCTGAACTTCAGACTATTTTTCACATATTCCGGAAGATATGGATCGTTTTATTAAATGATATCAGAGAAGACAAAATTAGACAAAAAATGTCCGTTGAACCCAGGAAATCGCCATCTTCAACTGAAATATAAGAGAAGACAAAATTCGGAACCTAAAAGTCACCATCTTCATCTATAAAAATGTCTGTCGTAACCGTA
>CM061141.1:169502733-169519733 GCA_030789695.1 Scilla litardierei
ATATAAGGACAAATGGAGAGCAAGCGTTGTTTCTATATGGATAGGAGGTAGGTTCCCCTATTTGTACGAAATTTCAATTGGAATTGCTCAATGGTTGCTCAAAATAACAGGTTCGAAGCATTTTTCGGTTTATGGCTGCCCTATCTCACTCTAATGGGTGAAGAATACCGTTCTAGGCCTCCAACAATCGAAATATTCGTTCCTGAGCTTCTGATAGTGCGTCACCATCGTTTTCTACACAAAAAACTAAAAGAATTTACTCTTAAATTCAAACCCAAACAATGGCACTCGTCTCTGATTTCTGGGACTCGCATGGAATTCGTCGATGTTTTGGTGGAATATGAGGACATATGGAGAGTAAATGTTGTTTATATGCAAATTGGATGTTGTTTCCTCTATTCCCACGTAATTTAAATTGGAATTGTCCAATAGTTTCCCAAATTGCAGGTTTGAAGTATTTTCCGGCTTCTGGCTGCCCTAGCTCACTCTAATCGATGAAGAAGTGCATTCTAGGCCACAAACAATCGAAATCTTCGTTGCTGAGCTTTCGATAGTACGTCACCATCCTTTTCTACTGAAAACGACATGAATTTACTCTTATATTCAAAACACAAGCAATTGTACCTGTCTTTGATTTCGGAGACTCGCGAGAGTTTTGTGGGAGTTTTGGAGGACTATGAGGAAAAATGTAAAGTAAACGTTGTTTCAATGCAGAGAGTAGGTTGTTTTCTTTATTCCCACGAAGTTTCAATTGAAATTGCCCAACGGTTGCACAAAATAGAAGGTTTGAAGTAATTTTCGATTTCTGACTGCCCTAGTTCAGTCTAATGGATGAAGGAATGCATTCTAGGCCTCAAACGATCAAAATATTCGTTCTCGTGCTTCTGATAGTGCGTCACCATTGTTTTCCATCGAAATACTACAAGAATTAACTCTTGGATTCAAAACAAAAGCAATTGCACACATCTTTGATTTTTCGGACTCGCACGGATTTTGTGGGAGTTTTAGAGGAATACGAGGACAAATGGATTGTAAACGTTGTTTCTACATGGAGAGGGGGTAGTTTTCCCAATTCCGATGAAATTTTAATTGGAATTACCTAACGGTTGTCCAAAATAAAAGGTTTGAAGCATTTTTCAATTTCTGGCTACCCTAGCTCACTACAATGTATGAAGGAGTGAATTCTAGGCCTCAAACGATCGAAATCATCGTGCATGTGCTTCCGATAGTCCGTCACCATTGTTTTCTACAAAAAACTACAAGAATTTACTCTTGGATTCAAAACACAAGCAATTGCACATGTCTCTGATTTCTGGGACTCGCACGGATTTCGTGGGAGTTTTGGAGGAATATGAGGACAATGGTGTAAATGTTTTTTCTATGGGGAGAGAAGGTTGTTTACTAGTCCCAAGACATTTCAGTTGGAATTATCAAATGGTTGCCCAAAATAGAATGTTTGAAGCATTTTTCGGTTTCTAGCTGCCCTAACTCACTCTAATGGATGAAGGAGTGCATTCTAGGACCCAAATGATCGAAATCTTCGTTATTGAGTTTTCGATAGTGCGTCTCCATCGTTTTCTACCAAAAAACAACAATAATTTACTCTTGGATTCAAAACAAAAGTAATTGCACCCGTCTCTGATTTCTGGGACTCGTGAGGATTGCATGGGAGTTTTGAAGGACTATGAGGACAAATGTAGAGTAAACATTGTTTCAAGGCAAAGAGGAGGTTGTCTGCTTTATTCCCACAAAATTTCAATGCAATTGCCCAATGGTTGCCCAAAATAGAAGGTTTGAAGAATTTTATTCGATTTCTGGCTGCCCTAGCTCACTCTAAGGGATGGTATTTTAGGCCTCAAACGATCGAAATATTCGTTCCAAACCTTCCGATTGTGTGTCACCATCGTTATCTACCGAAAAACTGCAAGAATTAACTCTTGGATTCAAAACACAAGTAATTGCACCCGTCTCTGATTTTTGGGACTAGCACAAATTTCGTGGGAGTTTTGGAGGAATATAAGGATAAATGGAGAGTAAACGTTGTTTCTACGTGGAGAGGATGTAGTTATCCCAATTCCGACGAAATTTTAATTGGAATTGCCCAACAGTTATCCAAAATAACACGTTTGAAGTATTTTTCAGTTTCTGGTAGCCCTAGCTCACTCTAATGGATGAAGGAGGGCATTCTAGGCCTCAAACAATCAAAATCTTTGTTCCTGATCTTCTGATAGTGCGTCACCATCGTTTTCTACAGAAAAATTACCCGAATTTACTCTTGGATTCAAAACACAAGCAATTGCACCCGTTTTTGATTTCAAGCACTCGCACGGATTTCGTGAGAATTTTGGAGGAATATGTGGTCAAATGGAGAGTAAACGTTGTTTCAATGTGGAGTGGAGATTGTTTCCTCTATTCCCACGAAATTTCAATTGGAATTGCCCAATGGTTGCCCAAAATAGCAGGTATGATGCATTCTCGGTTTCTGGCTACCCTAGCTCACTCTAATAGATGAAGGAGGGCATTCTAGGCCTTAAACGATCGGAATCTTCATTCCTGAGCTTTCGATAGTGCGTCACCATCGTTTTGTATCGAAAAACTACAAGAAATTACTCTTGGATTCAAAACACAAGAAATTACTCTTGGATTCAAAACACAAGAAATTGCACTTGTCTCTGATTTTTGTGACTCACACAGATTTCGTGAGAGTTTTAGAAGAATATGAGGACAAATGGAGTGTAAAGATTGTTTCAATGTGGAGTGGAGGTTGTTTCCTCTATTCCCACGAAATTTCAATTGGCATTGCCCGACGGTTGTCCACAATAGAAGGTTTGAAGCATTTTTCGGTTTCTGGCTGCACTAGCTCACTCTAATGGATGAAGGAGGGCATTATTGGCCTCAACCGATCGAAAGCCCCATTCCTGAGCTTTCAATAGTGCGTCACCAATAACTACAAGAATTTACTCTTGGATTCTAAGCATAAGCAATGGCACATGTCTCTGATTTTTGGGATTCGCACGGAATTCGTGAGAGTTTTGGACGAATGTGAGGACAAATGGAGAATAAACGTTGTTTATATATGGAGAGGAGGTAGGTTTTCTTTTTCCCACGAAATTTCAATTGGAATAGCCTTTACATCATGTATTAGCCTCTCTTCTTTCCAAAGAATGAGCTTGAAGTCTTCTAGGAGCTTCATTCATCATCTTTGATCATCCAATCCACTTTTCACGCTTTGATTGATCCTTAAGTTACATCCATTACTAATTGATCTTCATGATATTCTTAGGCAATAGATTAACTGCAAGTAGGGGGATTAGTCATAAGTATTTATGTTTGCTCATCATCAACACCAAGTAGGGAGAAGTTCAATACTCAACACTAGTGTAATACTTGGGTGAGTTGAGTTGTACCTGAGAGAAATGTGTACATAAGTTTTAATTGAGCCTTGTTACCTATATGGAAGGTTATTTGTTTCGAAATGTTGTGTTTCAATGTCTCTTTGGGTTATACTGCGATTCATTGAGTATTGTGGAGCATTACACGTACTATCCCAGCATGTGCGTAGTGGTCTGTCTCTGTCTTATTTCTCTCTCTTCTCCTCTCATTCTCCATCACATTTGCCTCTTCAGGCATACATGTGACGGATTCCTACTTCCCAGGTATCCTGGGAAGCGGGGCGTGACACGTTGGTGCCAAGATTTTGATAGTTTGTTGACGGGATTGCCCAATAGCTTGGGCTACCAGAAATAGTAAAATACTTCAACCCCACTATTCGAAGCAAGCAAGTGGTTATCCCACACGAAATCTCATGGAAAGTCATGGAAACTACCTCCTCTTAGAAACTACGGACGCTCCTCATTTGGCCCTTTATTTTTCCACAACGCCAATAAAATTCATTACACAAGCAATTGCAACGGTTAACGATTTTTGGGACTCACATGGATTTCGCAGTGGTTGTGGGTAAATAAGAGATCAAATGCGAAGCGTCTCGTGTTTCTATGTGAAGAGGAAAGGTAGTTTCCTTAACTTCTCATTATATTTCGATTGTGATAATAACCACATGGTTGCTGCGAATAGTAGTGTTGAAGCATTTAACTATTTTTGGCACCCCAAGGTATATGCCAATTAGGGCATCAAACGACCGAAATCTTGACTCATATGACATCGATAGTGCATCATCGTCGCTTTTCATGAGAAAATAATAATAATCCACTCATGGGTTCAAAATAATATGATTTTATGGCCGAATTTTGGCCTCTCTTATTTTTTAAGTTGAAAATTGTGATCTACTGGTTCCAACGAACATTTTTCAGATTTTTCTAAGCTCGGTCATATTTTCTACATTTTCTGAAAGATATTGATCTTTATATTAAAAGATATGATTTTTATATCCGAATTTTTTCTTCTCTTATGTTTCAATTGAAAATGTTGATATTCTCCAACGGACATTTTTGCGGATTTTTCTAACCTCACGGCTATTTTCTGTGTTTTATGGAAGATATGGATCTTTTTATTAAATGACATATTTTTGGGCCTAATTTTGTCTTCTCTTATTTTTTTAGTTGGGGGTGGATATTTCCCGATTCCAACCGACATTTTTGTAGATTTTTCTGAGATAGGTGATATTTTCTTTATTTTGTAAAAGATATCGATCGTTTTATTAACTTATATGAATTTTTAGCCTAATTTTGTCTTCTCTTATTTTTTTGTTGAATATGGCAATCGTCTGGTTACAACGAATATTTTTGCGGATTTTTCTAAGCTCATGTCTATTTTCTACATTTTTTGTAAGATATGGATCTTTATATTAAATGATATGATTTTTATTGTCTAATTTTATCTTCTCTTATGTTTTCAGTTGACGATGATGATCTCCCGGTTCCAACCAAAATTTTTGCGAATTTTTCTGAGCTCGAGTCTATTTTCTAAATTTTATGAAAGATATGGATCTTTTTATTAAATGATATGATTTTTTGGCCTAATTTTGTCTTTTCTTATTTTTTTAAGTTGAAGATGCCGATCTCCTGATTCCACCGGAAATTTTTGCGAATTGTTCTGAGCTTTGGGCTATTTTCTACATTTTCTATAAGATATGGATCTTTTTTTAAATGATATGATTTTTGCTCTTATTTTTAAGTTGAAGATTGGAATCTCCTAGTTTCAACGGACAATTTTGTTGATTTTTCTGAGCACGGGTCTATTTTTTAACATTTACTTGGTTTTACATGAGGAAACCATTAAGTGATCACAGACGATAGCACTGAGGATGAGGAGTTCAATATGAAGTGTTGGGAATGGTCTAATAGTTTAAGCTTGATGTTTATACGGACGACCATGGCAAATAACATTAAGGGCACAATTCCACAACTTAAAAAAGCAAGCGAATATCTTAACCTTGTGGAAGAACGCTTTTGTTTTGGTTGATAAGTCTCTTGCTGGTGCATTAATGTTTCAACTTATGTCCATGAAATCAATAGGACTAAGAGCATGTAAGAACATATCATTGAAATGACAAACATTGCAGCAAGACTTAAGTCATTAAGTATTCAAGTGGATGATTCCTTCCTCGTTCAGTTTATACTGAATTCATTACCTTCTGAGTATGGAGCTTTCCAAATCAATTATAACACTATAAAGGACACGTGTGATATTAATGAATTAACTGAAAAGCTCATTCAGGTGGAAAACAGGTTAAAGAACTTTGGAGGACACTCCGTTAACTACCCATTAATTGAACTGCAAAGTTGCTCAAGCCAAAACGTAAGAAATTCACGAGGAAAGGATCTATTAAAGGTGAACATTCTAGAAAGAAGGAACATTATGGGAATAAGTGTCATTTCTACAAAAAGAAAGGACTTTGGCAGAAGGATTGTCTCAAATGTAAGGCATGTTTTTCAAAAGAAAATGGATCTCGTTTGATCCAAAGCACAATCCTCAGGAAGAACTATTTGTTTATGGGGAATCACATGAAGGATCCTACTAAAGGCATAGGAACTTATCGTCTAGTCCTTGATACTGGCTATCAATTGGACTTAAGTATGACTCTTTATGATCCGACAATTACCAGGAATCTCTTTTCCCTTCTGAAGTTGGATTTATGTGGTTATAAATGTAAATCTGAGCATAGATGTCTTAATTTGTATAATCATGTTCAACTTGTTGATTCAGATATACTTATTGATGGTTTGTGTAAATTAAAGATTAATAATGAATTTTCTGAACCCTTGTAGATCTTTATCTTTTTATTAAATGATATGATTTTTATATCCTATGTTTGTCTTCTCTTATTTTTTTAGTTGGAGATGGCGATCTACTGGTTCTAACGGACATTGTTGCAGATTTTGTTAACTTAGGCAATATTTCAAAATGTTCTGTAAGCTATGTATCGTTTTATTAAATTATATGATTTTTATAGGCTAATGTCTTTCCTTTTTTCAATTGAAGATGGTGATCTCTCGGTTCCAACCGACTTGTTTGCGGATTTTTCTGAGCACGGGGATATTTCTAAATTTTCGAGAAGATGCGTATCTTTTATTAAATGATATGATTTAATGGCCTAATTTTGTCTTCTCTTATTTTTTCAGTCGAATATGACAATCTCCCGGTTCCAACGGACATTTTTACAGATTTCTTGAGCTCACGGCTATTTTCTACATTTTCTGAAAGATATGTATCTTTTTATTACATGATATGATCTAATGGCCTAATTTTATCATTGAATATTGCGATCTCCCGGTTCCAACTGACAATTTTGTGGATTTTTCTGAATCAGTGCTATTTTCTACATTTTATTAAAGATACGTATCTTTTTATTAAATAATATGATTTTGTAGCCTAATTTTGTCTTCTCTTATTTTTCAGTTGAAGATGGCAATATGCCAGTTCCAATGGACATTTTTGTGAATATTTCTGAGCTCGGGACTATTTTCGACATTTTCTGTAAGATAAGGATATTTTTATTAAATGATATAATTTTTCTAGCCTAATTTTTTCTGCTCTAATTTTTCAGTTAAAGATGGCGATCTTCCGGTTCCAATGGACATTTTTGCAAATTTCTATGACTTCGGGGCTATTTTCTGCATTTTATTGAGGATATAGATCATTTATTAAATGATATGCTTTTTATAGCCTAAATTTGTATTTTTTTGTTTTTCAATTGAAGATGGCAGTCTCCCAGTTCCAACGGACATTTTTTGTGGATTTTTCTAACCTCGGTGATATCTTTTATATTTTCTGTAAGATATTGATCGTTTTAATAAATAATATGATATTTTGGCCTAATTTTTTCTTCTCTTATTTTTCAGTGATGATGACGATCTCCGGTTCCAACGAACATTTTTGTGGATTTTTCTGAGATCGGTCTATTTTCTGCATTTTCTGGAAGATATGGATCTTTCTATTAAATGATATTATTTTGGGCCCAATTTTGTCTTCTCCTATTTTTCAGTTGAAGATGGCAATCTACCTATTCAAACGAACATTTTTGCGGATTTTTCTGTACTTGGAGTTATTTTCTACATTTTATTGAAGATATGGATCTTTTTATTAAATGAGATGATCTTTTTCACCGGATTTTGTCTTCTCTTATTTTTCTGTTAAAGATGGCGATCTCCCGGTTTCAACGAACATTTTTGTAGATTTTTCTGAGCTCGGGACTATTTTTCTACATTTCTGGAAGTTATAGATCTTTAATAATATGATTTTCTGGCCTAGTTTTGTCTTCTCTTATTTTTCAGTTGAAAATGGCGATCTCCCGGTTCCAACGCACATTTGTACAGATTTTTCTGAGCTCCGGGCTATTTTCTACATTTTTTGTAAGTGATGAATCTCTATATTAATTGATATGATTTTTATAGTAATTTTTCTCTTCTCTTATTTTTCAATTGAAAATGGCGATCTCCCGGGTCCAACGGACATTTATGCATATTTTTAGAGACCGCGGCTATTTTTATATATTTTCGAGAAGTTATGGATCTTTTTATCAAATAATATGATTTTTTGGCCTAGTTTTGTCTTCTCTTATTTTTCAGTTGAAGATGTTGATCTCCCATTTCCAACTGACATTTTTGTAGATTTTTCTTAGCTCGAAACTATTTTCAAAAGTTCATTAAAGATATGGATCTTTTTATTAAATGATATGATTTTTATTAATAAGTTTGTCATCTCATATTTTTTAATTGAATGTGTCGATCTCCGGTTCCAATAGATATTTTTGCGGATTTTTCTGACCTCGAGGCTATTTTCTAAATTTTCTGGAAGAGATAGATTGTTTATTAAATGATTTGATTTTTGGCCTACTTTTTTGTTCACTTATTTTTTTAGCTGAAGATGGCGATATCCCGGTTCCAACAAACATTTAAGGGATTTTTCTGAGCTACGGGCAATTTTCTACATTTTCTGTAAGATTTGAATCTTTATATTAAATAATATGATTTTTATAACCTAATTTTGTCTTCTCTTATTTTTTTAGTTGAATATGGCAATCTCCCGATTCCAGCTGACATTTTTGTGGATTTTTCGGAGATCAGTGCTATTTTTCTACATTTTCGGGAAGTTATGGATCTTTTCTATCAAATGATATGATATGTGTTGGACAAATTGTGTCTTCTTTTATTTTTTTAAGTTGAAGATGGCGATCTTCCGGTTCTAACAGACCTTTTTGCAGATTATTCTAACATCGGGTCTATTTTCTAAATTTTCTTGAAGATATGGATCTTTTTATTAAAGTAAATTATTTTTGGCATAAGTTTGTCTTCCCTTATTTTTCAATTAAAGATGGCGATCTCCCGGTTTCAACAGATATTTTTACAGATTTTATGAGCTCGGTGCTATTTTTTACATTTTATGGAAGATATTATATGATTTTTATAGACTACGTTTCTATTCTCTTATTTTTTTCAGTTGAAGATGGCGATCAACCAGTTCCAGTGCTCAATTTTGCGGATTTTTCTTAGCTTGGGGGCTATTTTTCTACATTTTTTGGAAAAAAACGTATCTTTTTATCAAATGTGATTATTTTTGGCCTAATTTTGTCTTCTCTTTTTCAGTTGAAGATGGCTATCTCTTAGTTCCAACGGACATTTGTGTGGATATTTTTAAGCTACAGGCTATTTTCTACATTTTTTGTAAGATGCTGATCTTTATATTAAAAGGTATGATTTTGATATCCTAATTTTGTCTTCTCTTATTATTTTTAGCTGAAAATGGCGATCTCCTGGTTCCAACGGACATTTTTGCAGATTTTTCTGGGCTCGAATCTATTTTCTATATTTTTTGGAAGATATGTATCTTTTTATTACTTGATATGATTTAATGGCCTAATTTTGTCATCTCTTATTTTTGAGTTGAATATGGCAATCTCCTGGTTCCAACAGACATTTTTGTGGATTTTTTGAGATCGGGGCTATTTTCTACATTTTATTGAATATATGTATCTTTTATTAAATGATATGATTCTTGTAGCCTAATTTTGTCTTCTCTTTTTTTAGTTGAAGATGGCGATATCCCGGTTCCAACAGACATTTTGCGGATATTTCTAAGCTCGGAACTATTTTCTACATTTTTAGTAAGATATGGATTTTTTATTAAATGATATGTTTTTTCTAGCTTAATGTTGTCTGATCTTAATTTTCAATTGGAGATGGCGATCTCGCGGCTCCAATGGACATTTTTGCTAGGAATGGCAATATTGCAGGTCGGGGCGGGTATTTAACTATCCAAGCTTGCCCCGAGCCATCTACAGGCAGGGGCGGGGGCAGGTCGCGGGGCAGGGCGGGGTTTTTCGTACTAAAACCGGGTCGGACCGGGTCGGGCTGGTCGGATCCGGTCATTACTTCCATCCGCATGAATCCCAAATAAAAATTTTATTAATTGGGAGAATTTTTATTTATTTGGCAATTTGGAATTTGTAATTGGCCCAATTAGGAGAACAGTGGAATAAAGTATGAGTTATGGGTTATTCGCTGACTGCTTGGTCCGCATCAAAATAGTAAGGTTTTTTAGAACCTCAATAGTTTACCGGGGCGGGTCAGGGCGCATACAAAGCCCAAGCTTGCCCCGAACAGGCTGCGGCCGGGTCGGGCCAGGTCAAAACCGGGTCGGGCCAGGTTGGACCCGGCGGGTCAGACCATTACTGCCATCCCTAATTTTTGCGGATTTTTCCAACCTTAGGGATATTTTCTACATTTTATTGAGGATATGGATCGATATAATTTTTATAGCCTAAATTTGTCTTCTCTTATTTTTCAGTTGAAGATGGCGGTCTCCCGTTTCCAACGGACTTTTTTGCAGATTTTTCTGACCTCGGTGATATTTTCTGTATTTTCTGGAAGATATCGATCGTTTTATTAAATGCTATGATTTTTGGCCTAATTTTTTCTTCTCTTATTTTTTTGTTCCTGATGGCGATTTCCGATTCCCACGGACATTTTAGTGGATTTTTCTGAGCTCGGGTCTATTTTGTGCATTTTCTAAAAGATATGGATATTTTTATTAAATGCTATCTTTTTGGCCAAATTTTGTCTTCTCTTATTTTTCTGTTGAAGATGACAATCTACCTGTTCTAATGGACATTTATGCGGATTTTTCTATACACAATGCAATTATCTACATTTTTGAAGATTTGGATCTTTTATTAAATTATATTATTTTTTTGCCTAATTTTGTCTTCTGTTATTTTTTAGTTTAATATGACGATCTATCGGTTCCAACGGACATTTTTGCGTATTTTTCTTAGCTCAGGACAATTTTTCTCCATTTTCTGGATGTTGTGGATCTTTTTATTAAATAATATCAGTTTTGGCCTAATTTTATCTTCTTTTATTTTTTTTGTTGAAAATGGCGATCTCCCGATTCCAATGGACATTTGTGTGGATCTTTCTGAGCTACGGGCTATTTTCTACAATTTCTGTAAGATATGAATCTTTATATTATTTGATATGATTTTTATAGCCTAATTTTTGTATTTTCTTATTATTCAGTTGAAAATGGCATCTTCGGGGTCCAACTGACATTTTAGCCAATTTTTCAGAGCTTGTGGCTATTTGTATACATTTTCGAGAAGTTATGGATCTTTTTATTAGATTAGATGATTTTTGGCATAATTTTGTGCCTCTTTTTTTGTTGAAGATGGCGATCTCTCGGTTCCAACGAACATTTTTAGTAATTTTTTGAGCTTCGGACTATAATCTAAATTTTCGGTAAGATATGAATATTTATATTAAATGATATAATATTTTAGCCTAATTTTGTCTTCTCTTATTTTTCAGTTGAAGATGTCGATCTCCTGGTTCCAACTGACATTTTTGAAGATTTTCTCACCTCGGAACTATTTTCAAAAGTTCATTGAAGTTATGTATCTATCTATTAATTGATATGATTTTTATAGCCTAAATTTGACTTCTCTTATTTTCCAGTTGAAGATAGCGATCTTTTTATTAAATGAAATGATATTTTGGCCTAATTTTGTCTTCTCATACATTTCGGTTGAAGATGGCGATCTCCCGGTTCCAACAGACATTTTTTACAGATTTTTCTGAGCTCTGGGTTATTTTCCACTTTTTGGAAGATATGTAACATTTTATTAAATGATATGATATTTTGGCCTAATTTTGTCTTCTCTTATATTTCGGTTGAAGACGACGATCTCTCGGTTCCAAGGGACATTTTTGCAGATTTTTCTGAGCTCGAGGCTATTTTGTACACTTTCTGAAAGATAGAATCTTTATATTAATTGATATGATCTTTATATCCAAATTTATTCTTCTGTTATTTTTCAATTGAAGATGTCGATCTACCAGTTCCAACGGATATTTTTTGCGGATTTCTCTGAGCTCCAGGCTATTTTCTATATTTTATTAAATATATGGATCTCTTTATTAAATGACAAGATTTTTGTAGCCTAATTTTGTCTTCTCCTATTTTTTAGTTGAAGATAGCGACTTCCAGGTTCCAACACATTTTTGCAGATTTTTTCTTAGTTTTGGGCTTTTTTCTACGTTTTCTTGAAGATACGAATCTTTTTATTAAATGATATGAATTTTTGACCAAATTTTATTTTGGCCAAATTTTATTTTCAATTTTTTCAGTTTAATATTGCAATCCCCTGGTTCTAACGATCATTTGTGCGGATTTTTCTTAGCTCGGTGCTATTTACTACATATTATGGCATATATGTATTTTTTATCAAATGATACGATTTTTGGCTTAAGTTTGTCTTCTTTTATTTTTCAATTGAAGATGGCGATCTCCCGGTTTCAATAGACATTTTTTCAGATTTTTCTGAACTCCGAGCTATTTTCTACATTTTCTGTATGATATGAATTTTCATATTAAATGATATGATTTTTATAACCTAATTTTTTCATCTCTTAACATTCCGTTGAAGATGGCGATCTTCTGGTTTCAACGGATATTTTTGTCGATTTGAGTCTTTTTATTAAATGATATGATTTTTGGCCTAGTTTTGTCTTCTCTCTTTTTAGTTGAATATTGCGATCTCCCAGTTCCAACGGACATTTGTGCGGATTTTTCTAAGTTCGGTGCAATTTTCTACATTTTATGGCAGATATGTATCTTTTTATTAAATGATATGATTCTTGACCTAATTTTGTCTTCTTTTATTTTTCAGTTGAAGATGGTGATCTCCCGGATCCAACAGACATTTTTCGGATTTTTCTGAGCTACGATCTATTTTCAACATTTTCTGTATGATTTGAATCTTTATATTTTTTTTATTGACCTGGACTCTCGCACCGCCTCACAAGTGGAAACCGTGGAAGGCTGACCCACGCCCTGCATTCCGGGTTAGTTGATAGAATTAAGCAAGGTGGCCATTGGTATTGAATCTTTATATTAAATGATATGATTTTTATAACCTAATTTTGTCTTTTCTAATTATTCAGTGGAAAATGGCGATCCCCCGGTTCTAACGGACATTTTTGTCGATTTTTCTGAACTCGTGGCTATTTTTCTACATTTTCAGGAAATAATGGATATTTTATTGAAGAGATGATTTTTGACCTAATTTTTTCTTCTCATATTTTTCAGATGAAGATGGCGATCTACCGGTTTCAACGAATATTTTTGCGGCTTTTTTTGAGCTCCGGTCTAATGCCCTTTTAGGTGCCAACTATCTCTAGCTAATGAGTTTACTGCAATAGCTATATCAGGACGCGTGCAGTTAGCCAGGAGTGCCTGATTACATTTAGATAATGGACTTTAGGACAAGTTATATCATCCCCCTCTTCTAGCGATCGGAAGGGTTCTTTTTGTACATCCATTAAGTATACTATCGTAGGTGTACTTTGGATGACAATGGTCCTTTTAATTTCTCCAACGCACTTTTGGACGTTTGTAACATGATTCTATGAGCCATGACTTTAAACTTGCCTAGGTCTTTTTATTTCATGTTTAAAAGTCAGGCTTGAACCGATGTTTCGAGTTTCTCTTCGGGAGATCCGATGAGATTTTAGTTGTTTATAACTATGATCTTAAATCCTGCTCTTTGCTCGGGTGCAAAGACAACCCTCCGTAGGAATCACTGCTTTGTCAAGCGATTCTCTTGGTTGTACATTATTCTTATTGTTTTTATTCAATAGAATAGATGTCCCGAAGTCTATTCAGGCATTTAAGGAAATGTAGAAATTATCTTTACCAAGATATCCGCGAAGGTATGCCATCACAACATCCAATAACAGCATATCCAAAATTTTCCTTCGCCAAATCGTAAGGTATTCGCTTTTGATAACTTAGGGAGACTGATGCATCATTTATGAGACATTCTCATTTTAATTTGTTTGATCCCTACTTTCAGCTAAATTTTCCTTGGGCTATAGGTTGTACCTTATAGCATACAATTTTGTATTTATTTTTCTTATGTGTGCAATACTTTATTTTATCCACAGGTTTGACACCTTTTGGTGTCTGGACTTCAGGTCCGAACATTTCACGTTTCAGAAGTTAGTCCAGCTCATCTTTTATTGCCTCTTCCACATATGGCCAATCTCTACGTTTGTATTCTAGCAACGGAGTATGGAACGATAATTTATAAACATCATCGCTTTTGTGATGTATATGTCAATATGATAAGTGAATATATTGTCGACTTATGTTCTTTCTGTCCAACACCTCCCCAGCACGTACAACATTTACTTTCAATTTCAGTTTTTTCTGACATTTCCCCTGCAGTGGATTCCGGGAAGGGGTGAGGGTGTGGACATGATCTCATTATCTTATGGTATTATTGTCTCAAGGTCTCCAGGTATGTTTCTTTGTTCTTTTATTTTCGTCCTTGGAGCCTGTTGGTTTGCCTCTTTTCTGTTGAGGAGTAGCCACTTCTGCTGCTGGTGGATTGCATCCATTCTCGGGGATGTCAACCTAGCTGGAGTATTGCAGCAGGGATGTATGATCCGACAATCTTCTGGTTGTCAGTAAATGATTTCGGTAATTTGCAAACTGTGTTCTGTATGTGGAGGATCTTCATGATCTCATCTTCACATTGTATTGTTACCGGACCGGATCATAGTGGGTCAAGCTTTTTGTATCCCACGTTATAATTTGCTTCGCGCCAGATTTTCCAGTATCTGGGCCTATTTTGGGCAAACTCGTCTCATCGAGATCACAGTCTTCAAGGTGTGCCTTAAATGCGTCCCCCGTTTGGGGTTCTAGGTATCTTATAAGTGAGGGTGAGTCAAACCCTGCATGTATACCTAGGCGATGTTAAGGACCGTTTTGGTCCTCTGTGGTGGTGCATTGGGGATTTAAACTGCGCGACCGAAGATTCTCAGATGAGAAATGTTCGGTGGCATTCCATATGCAAGTTGCATTGGAGACTCTGACCTCCAGAGTGTCTTTTATTTATGATGCAGCATGCAGAACTTGCATGTCCCCGTGCATCCATCGGTAATTGGGATTTAATGGACGTTCAATCCAGTGGAGTCTACTTATCAATGACTCTGCCGACCCATTTTGGGTATGAACATGCGGGACTGTATGTTCATTTTCTATTCCCGTTGCTTGGCAGTAATCTTGAAATGACTAGGAGACATATTTCCCAACATTAACCAGACTTATTTTCCATATTTGATTGTCTGAGAAATGTGCCTGCAACATTTTTATTTTTGTGCCAATAGCTTTGGAAAAGCTAAGTTGCGGGTCTGTAGTAGACACACATACGAATATTCTAAGGATGCATTTATCATTACAATGAAGTATCGAAATAGCCCACTAGGGGGGATTTTATCCACATATATCTCCTTATATTCTTTTTGAGGAAGCGTGTAGATTCTTTTTCAACTTTTCGTAGAGATGGCCTTGTAATTAGTTTTCCCTTGTAGCAAGGGATGCGAGGGAATTCTCCCTTCTGAAGAATCTTCTGGTTCTTCAAGTCATATCCATAGGATAAGATGAGGTGCATCATCACTGATCTAGGGTGGCGAAGTCTATCATGTCAGAGTAAAAACTTGGCTGATGTTGGGCACTTCAGCTGCTTTGTTTAATTTCGCTTCCTTTCTCCGAATCTTTGTATGGTTGAGGCCTGTAAGGCTCTCAAAACGTTCAAGTATGGATCTTAATCCTTTTCTTGAGATGTCATATACAATAATTTGTTTTTATTTACATTTGCTGTTTCCAAATGGAATCCGTTGAAACAGATGTCCTTTAAACTTTAGAAAGTTTATTTTAAAATCCGGAGAGATTACTGCATCCTTTATTTTTGTTTCTGTGTCATTTAGGGGGCAACAGTGTTGCGATCACTGGATCTTCAATATGTCCCTGATGTTGGGCTTTGTATTGAAAGATCGTATGTGTTTATTGTCCACTAATCAGTCATGAGAGCAGTTCATCTATTAAAAGATGAATCGTATATGCACATGCATTTTCAGATAAACATTTTCATTCAAAATCAAATTACATAATATGAAAGATTTAATAACATGAAATGTTCTAAACAGTTTGCTAAGGTAGAAGGCTAATCAAGCAGGTCATCATGTTCGAAGTCGTCAGCTGTAAACTTGACTGGAGCATCAGATGTCATCAGGTTTGTTTCAGCTTTATTTTTCTTGTTCTCTTTATACAAATCATGGAGATGCTATGGAGTTCTGCACACTCTGGACCAGTGGCCTTTCATGCCACAGCCATGACACTGGTCTTCCCATTCCCTCTTGGGAGAGGGTGCATCATCTCTATTTTTGTCATTTCTGCGCCAGGTGAACTTTCGCTTACTTTCATTTCTTCGTTGCTAGACTTGGCCCCTAGCCCTTTTGTTCTGTCCCCCATTATATGGTCTTTCTTTTTGTTTATTGTCCCTCTTCTTTCGAGAAGAAGAGGCATTATGAGCTTCTGGGAGGGGGGCAGTGCCAGGGGGCGCATGTTGTAAGTAAACATGACAACAGCTCAGAATATTTGGTGAACTTGCGTTCGCGGTATTGCTGCATTAGTATCACATATTTTTCATGGAAGGACGTATACGTCTTTTCCAGCATGTGATCTTCTGAGACTTTTCACCACACAACCTCAGGCGTGAGGTGATGCTGTGCTGAGTTGTACTCAGCAATGGACTTAAAATCCTGCAGTCTCATGTTATCCCACTCATATTGTGCCTTTGGGAGTATAACATCTTTCTGATGTTCATACAAATCCTCAAGGACGGTCCAAAGCTCAAATGGATCTTCGACCGTAAGGTATTCAGCCTTTAGGGTCTTGTCCACATGGCGGCGAATATAGATAATGGCTTGCGCCTTTTCTATATCCCTTACATTTACATTATTAGTCACATCAGAAATGTGGGACTTTGCCTGCAGATGAAACTTAACATCGAGCTACCAGCTCAGGTAGTTTCTTCCTGAAGCATCCATCACTTGAAATCGACACTTACGATTTTAGCCATTTTATCTAGCAAAGCAAAAATATGCATGAATTATAATTTAATATGAATGGCTAATTGCGTGGATCGGCCAGTCCCACATAAATAATAGTTCAAAGTCCCATTACAGTCTGTATTACAC
>CM061141.1:169520233-169551556 GCA_030789695.1 Scilla litardierei
TAGTAGAAAATCTCGCCTTCTTTTGGGTGTTGATCTTTGCTACTTGCATACGATAATTGAGAGAAAGATGAGAAGATTCCACTATTCTGCATACATCGTTCCTTCTCTACGTCAATGGAATTAAATCTAAAACCATTGATACAATACCGCCCATAACGATGTACTGTGCTATGAGGACCTCTGGCGTAGCTTTGAATGGCATCAGATAGATGAACACCTCCCTCAATTTGACGTTGAACCTTCATGAAAAAGATAAAAGATATTAATATATTAATAAGCTCGATATTAATTTTATTATAAGTATATAGTTAACATGTCTAATCTGCGCACATACCTGAATTTTCAACCATCCAGGAAATTCTTTGGAATGTGCGTCCGCAACTTTTTTGCTAAAAGTTTTGGCATTCAACTTTTTTAATACCTCTCTATCTTGTGACGACTGCGATGCAAATAAAGAAAGCTTATATAACATTGGATTTAAACATATACATCATTAAACATGCAAAATACTCAGCTTTATTCCCTGCGATATAAGTCAAATATCGGTAGATTGTTTAGAACATATGCATTGGCTTGGCCAAGATCCATCATATTAAATCGTGTGTCCTCCCCCACGATCATTATAGAAGACAACATCCATCACTCTTGGCTTTCGATTGAGCTTTGTTTCAACATTTTTCAAATAACGAGAGATGAATATCAGGGTCTTGTGTGATGAACAATTTACAGCTATAGAACCTTCAGGTTTTGCACGATTGTGCACTAGTTGTTTAATAAACCCTAGAAACCTGCAGGTTAAAAATCATAAAAATAATTAAATGTATGGATGTACTGATTGTCTCTATCAAAAAGCATTAAAGTGAATAAGCATATACCTCTCAACAGAATACATCCACAGATATTGTACTGGTCCTGCAATGCGTGCCTCCTGTGCCAGGTGCACAATGAGATGAACCATGATCGTGAAGAAAGAGGGCGCAAAAAGTTTTTCCATATTGCATAGTGTAAGGATGACACGTCTCTCTAACTCCTCAAACTCAGCGACATCTATCACCTTAGAGCACACCTGCTTAAAGAAACCACAGAATGGTACCAAAACTGAAGCCAGCCTCTTATCAACATGACGAACTGCAACCGGAAGCATCTGATGCAGCAAGATATGGTAATCATGGGTTTTCAAACCGAAAATCTTCCTTTCATTTACATGCACACATCTAGATATATTTGAAGCATATCCATCTGGTGTCTTCAAGGACTTAAGAAACATAAGGAGGTTATGGATCTCATATGTAGAAAGTGTAGCACACGATGCTGGCAGTTTGTACTTTTTAATTTCCTTTCGAACGGCCAGCAATTCAGGATGTATCTCCAATTGAATTAAATCAAGTCTCGCCTTTAATCCATCTTTCGACTTGGCCGAGTCTTGTAAAATGGTGTACAAGAGATTTTCACAAATATTCTTTTATACGTGCATGACGTCCAGGTTGTGACGTATTTTCAAACTCATCAAATATGGCAACTGAAAGAAAATACTGAACTTTGTCCATCCAACTGGGAGTATTGTCCTCTCTGTTGTGTCTTCTTCTGGTCGAGGCTTTTGTTGCTTTCTTGTTCTTGATTTCTCCTTTCTCGTTCTCTTTCCCTTTGCAATCTTCCTTCTCACACCAAGAGGATTCTCCTTGCTATATCTTTTCTTTCCAAACTTTACTCTAGGCAAAGGATGAAGCGCCTCGAATATGTCCTCTCCACTTAGCTATTTTGGTTCTCCTCTCGATTCGATTTCACCATCAAATAATCTTCCATGTCTTCTATATTTATGATCTGCAATCAACCATCTTCTGTGCTGCCAAAAGCATTGCTTATGGCTAAATTTCAAGTACTTTCCCTCATAGCTTGTCGTGCAAACTGGACATGCAAATTTACCCTTTGTCGACCAACCAGATATGTTACCATATGCAGGAAAGACATTAATTGTCCATAAAACAATTGCCTGCATACGAAAGTTTTGCTTTGTAAAGGCATCGAATGTGTTCACACCCTCTTCCCATAAAAGCTTCAAATCATCAATCAACGGCTACAGGAAAACATCGATATCATTACCCGGTGAATATTTCCCAGGGATCAAGAGTGACAATATCATGTGTGGCTGCTTCATACACATATGAGGAGGAAGGTTATACGGGGTCACCAACACTGGCCATGTCGACCACCCAGAGCTCATCACTCCAAAATGATTAAATCCGTCGCTTGCGAGACCAAGTCTAATGTTTCGTTGCTCCCTTGAAAAGTCTGGATAAATTCTATCAATATGCTTCCATGCCTCACAATCCGTAGGATGCCTCAGTTTCCATCATCTACACGTCCGGTTGTGTGCCATCGCATTTTCCCAGCCACTTCAGCAGAAATGAATAACCTATGCAGCCTAGGAATAATTGGGAAATAATGGAGAACCTTTGCACCAATCTTTTTCTTCTTCTTTTGGACTGTATGACCTTCCTTATTTGAACATATACTTTGTTGAACTTTCCACTGTGGTACATGACAGGATGGGCATTCATTTAAATCCTTATTCTCTTTATAATAAAGGATGCAATCATTTGGGCATGCATCAAATTTATTGTAATCGAGCCCTAACGTATCAATGATCTTGCTAGCTTCCTAATGAGTCAAAGGAATGCTATTCTCACCTCCAAGAATTACCCTTCTCAACAGATCCAACAACATATCAAAATGTATAACTTCCATTCCGCTAAGGTTTTAGATATGAAGAAGTCTGATCAAGAATGATAGCCTTGTAAACTCGCATCCTTCGTATAAATCCGACTCGTTGTCGTTCACTAATTTAATCAAACGATCGACGTCACTTGATGTCTGTGCATCCTCTAAAAAATTATCGATCGTAAACGGTGTAACAAGAATGTCTTCTAGCATGGCACCTGTGTCATGTGCATGTTGACCTGCATGCAGTATCCGTGGCTCCGCTTGAAGTATCTCCTCAGTTACCACACCTTCACCGTGGTTACTCCAAAACTTGTAGTGAGGGTCGAATCCGTTCGCAAACAAATGGAAACGAAAAATAACCTTGTGATATTTAAAATTGTTCTGACATTTCTTGCACGGACAATAAATATCGAAAGTTGACAATCGTATTGGGTTACTGTCAGAGAACGCTAAAAATTCATCTATCCCATCTTGGTATCGTTAGTCTATATGCCTATCTTCATTTGATATTTCCATAAATGACTTGACAGGCACCACCCGCATCTATAATAAATTTCAAAATGAGATATAAGTTTATTTGATATCACACAACTAAGCTGACAAAAAAATCTAAAACACGCTGTATAGAAAGCCAACCAAACAAATACTGACATTCAATGGCTTTCATTTGAGAGTGTTGATTTGCAACAGTAAATTTAATTTTGTTGCAGGGAAAATACAACACATATTTTAAAAAATCACAGTGCTGATTTGTTAAACTACATCACGTGTGTCATTGTCATGTTGTAGTGCCCTTGTGATGATTTGTTAAAATCTATTATACATTTGACAGTGATTTTTGAATCCTAGGGCTGACTAGGACAAGCTGACCAGGACAAAGGGGTTGATAGAAAGACGGCCCAAATTTAATCTTAAGGAATCAAGGGTTAGGATGAGAATTTGTAAAAATTTTGGTGGGAAAAATCTTGAAAGTTGGAAGGAATTCTTTGAAAATAGAGCTTTTGTCATTTGAAAACACTCAATCCTGTATCCCAGGCATCACTCTCCTATGATTGGCCAGTACATGCTCGCACATTAACCAGTGGATTACCAAAATCCTAGAATCCTAACCGTTCACTTCTTCTAATCTAAACCATTGATTCCCCCCTCTCGCGGATCCTAGATCCCTGCAAATAAATTCGACCAAATCGACTCATTTCATAGATTTAGAGGGAGGAACTAAGAGCCGAAGCAGAAATAAGACACTGAAGGGCGCCGGAGGTCGGTAGCGTGATGCCCGGCAAGCCTAAGGTGTCGAGTCCGCGAAGGCTGGACTTCGATTCTCCGTCTATCTCGCCACCATCCTCGAATATCTCATCGCCGAGGTCTTCTTCACCATCAATTGTTAATTATGATTTTGTTAATTGTTAATTGTGATTTTGTTGTTTTTGGTACTGATTTAGGTTTCGAGCTCGCTTAGTGAATGTGATTTTGCTGCTGGCGGTGAGGAATGAGTTCATTATTTAATTTTTTTCCTAATTAAACACTGGCGGTAAAAAATTAAACAATATCGAGGTGCAACGTGAAAGTTGAATTTAGCAGGCTTTATACATGATAACAAGTATTTGTGTTGGTGTATACTTTGTTAGTATGCACATGATGTGACTGAAGAAATGCCTGAGACAAGTATGAGCTTGCCTTTGTGGGTCAGTTGTAAGACACCAATCTGATGGAATTTATCTTTCAATCTATGTTTTCAATGGTGCATTTTAGAAAACATGTTCAGCCATTCAAATTTATGCTTTTGCGGCATTGTCTAATATAAGCTTTCGGAGTTACGAGAGATTTATTTATGCAGCAAATCTGTTGGGGGAAAGAAACCGTTCCATTGCATTTGTGATTTCTTGCCTATAACATGAGAAATTTTATTTTAAATTGCATTGGTATTTTCTTGCCCATTGAATATGATATAAGGATTGTTTTATGTATAATAGATGGAATTATATATTTTTATATTTTTTTAACTTCTGCAAAAAAATTCAATGAAAATGGCAGACTTTGAAAAAAGTTCAAGCATTTGAGGATATCATCATCATTTTTAATCTGTTTGCCATCTTGAAAGTTTTTTATATTGAACTAATTTATGGTAGAACTTAGTTTCACGAGGATTAGGAGAAACTTTTATCTTTCCTAATGAAAATGGCAAACTTTTAATCAATGAAAATGGCAGACTTTTAATCTGCAGGAGACCATCAACGTTTATCTTTCCCAGTGATGAGGTGATAATGCTGCTCTTTACTTAAGAAGATTACTTGCTAGCTCAGTGATGAGGTGACAATGCTGCAGGAGACCATCAACCCTCTAAAATAACGGCATGAATCAATCCCCACACAATTAAGATCACCCATGGAATTCCAAGGAAATGCATTGTCCAGTTATACAGAATGTTTACACTTTATATTCACCATTGAAAGGATAAATCTGTCTCAAATTTCAGTTGTTTCAATTAGAAGCCATGCACTTAATAGTCAATTCTTGCACAAGGAACAATCTCTTTCCAATCTTCTCAAGCATAAAATAGACTTGATTTGTTTTTTTATGAATTTCAAACTAACTTCATATAACTTTGTTGTTCTAAATGATCGTGTACCGTGGGAACTCAAAAGTTACTAATCTCCAAGTGTATCTATGGACACAACAGTAGGTATATCAGATTTTAATTATATGGGCTCAAATCAATAAGCTTAAATTATGAGGCACTTGACTCCAGGAAAGTTGAAGGGGCGCAAAACCCAAGTTATATGAGGTGTTAGACCTAAATTTGACAAACACATAGCTACTTGATTCAAACTCAAATGTTGATTATGTGCTCTGTGCCTATGATCTAGGCTTAATTAGGAACTAATGACGTGTTTTTTAATTGATACATTCTTAATGGAAATGGGTAGTGAATATGCTCGCTTGTTCTAACTGCTGATATTCATTATTATTTTCTGTCAGGTGCTGATTTCTTTCCGGCTAATATTATCTCATGTGTTGTTAGCCAACCGTTCTATGTAGAATCTCGGGTTGGTCTCCGTCTCTGGCCTTTACACTGTTCAATTTGCTTTGGTGGGGATAGATGTATCATCTAATTTAAACAACTGAGCACTCCTAAAAGTTCGCATGATAGTGGAAAACATTCCTCACATTTAAAACGGTCATTTGAAGAAACTGGTGGATTTTCTGGTCTTTCCTGGAAGCTGGAAACACCAGTAGGTAATGATTTCCACGTCCCTTTTGAACCTGGCCATGATGAGCACACAACAAAACTCCAACGAGCTGAATATCGTGAGATTGATAAGAGACCATCTGTGCTGCATCAAATGTCTTCCGCTCCTAGCAGTGGCGTGGATCATCCCATTATCTCTGAGAATAGGTTAGAGTTGAGAACTCCCAAGGAAGTTAGAGATGCCAAGAACGAAAGCATGGAAACGAAGGGTGAGAGTAGTAGGAAGGAGATTTCTTTGGTATCTTCTTTGCATCAAATAGTGACTTGGATCTATTTATTGTAATTTAGTAAACCATAGACATTATTTGTAGTCCAAATACTCAATTTTACAGTAATCTCTGTGTCAATCAGATATACGATATCTTTGTTGATGCCAGGTCCAGCTGACATAGTAGGAAGGAGTTTTGGAAAGAAGAAGCTTTCGTACAACCCTAAAAAATCTATGGAGGGTAGCATCGCACTGGCACTGGGGGGTTTCATAGCATCTATTGCGTAAGCTATAGCATCATTTACAATGCATCGTCCCCTGCAATTAAACAAATCAACTTCTGTGAACAGTTCTGTTAATCACATGCCATTGCCTTTCAGATACATGCACTACTTCTCGAAGTTTGGGTACATGGAATAGAGCTGGGGGAGGTGTGCTCGCTTCCTTTCAGTGTCGCTTGCTTCAGTATTCATAGATTCAGTGCCCATAAGCTCGGAACTAGATGACAAATTGACCGTACCATTGACTTCTATATTAGTTGGTGTCTGTTTTCAAATGTTGTATCAGAAGGCCTTGGGTTTGATATTATATGCCAATGATGTATCTTATTGGGAGATGACACGTCTGCCAGTAGATGTTGTTTCCCTGCTGTAATTGAATAACTAGAGATGTGTGTGTTTTCCTTCGTGTAAATAATCCACGATATTATGATATCCTACCTGATAATAGCAAGTTATTTAGTTTCATTGTGGAAAATCGAAAGCAAGTTAGAATGCATATGTTGCCTGCGAATAGCAAGTGATTTGGATGGAATATATTAGAAAACCATAGCCTAAACTGTTTGATATCTACTCCTTCCCGAAAAAGGATGATAAATAATAATGTAAATAAACTTTTAGTGGAAAATAAAATGGCAAAGAGGGTTATTTTTGCGAATTAATGGCTATCGAAAGCTAGCTCTATGGAAGGGAAATTAAAACTTCATAGCCGATTTATTTGAATCGATTTGTCCCGAAAATAGGAAGTTAAGCATATAAGAATAATTTGATTCGGTTTGTCCCGAAAATAGGAAGTTAAGTATATCTATTATAAATTTCACAATCTTTTTTGAATTCTAGGGCTGATTGGGTCAAGATAAAGAGTGGATGTGATTTGATCTTCGAAAATGGAAGGGTGAGATGAAAATTTGAAACCATGAATATGAGCATTGAAATTTGGTCCAACTTTAAAAGCAGCCAGTGAACCAGTTTCACGCCGAAGGCACCCGTGAAATTTTTTATTTTTTACGCTACTTTGTTGTTCCGCTCCAAAAGCGCCCACTAAATTTTTTTGTTGTTCCACGTCGAAGGCGTCCGCGTCGAATTTGTTGTTCCACGCAAAAGGCGCCCGTGACGCTAAATATTTTTACGATAATTTGTTGTTCTTTTTAAATAATTTTTTGGAGAACAAAGATTTCGCGGGAGAAAATCTTAAATGAACCATACTCGCGGGAACGATTTTTTTACGCTAATTTGTTGTTTCGCGGCGAAGGCGCCCGCGCCGAATTTGTTGTTCTATCGCGCCGAAGACGCCCGTGTCGAATTTGTTGTTCCGCACCAAATTTGTTAGTACGTGTCGAAGGCGCCTGCGTCAAATTTGTTGTTCCGCGTCGAAGGCACCCATGCCGCTAAATATTTTTACGCTAATTTGTTGTTCTTTTAAATTTTAATAATTTTTTTGGAACAAATATTTCGCGGGGGAAATATTTTAAATGAACCGTGCCCGCGGGCACGGGTTATGACTAGTACAAACCATATAATAGGTATGCGATCCATTATATGTATTCTTAAACTATCTACTTTTTAAAGACATTTCACCATCATTTTTGAGGCAATATCTTCATTTCACATGTATTCTTGCTTTTGGCACATATGCCTCTCATACAACTTTATCCCTTCTTTATCAGCTTATTTATAAAGAATCTTTCATCATGATTGTGCACTTCTTCAAACCAACCATTGTCTTTTCTACTTTTTTTAAGGATACCCATCACCCTTGCAAGGATATCTACCATCTCTAATAGGATGTCTATCTACTCCATGATAACGTGAAATTCCTCCTTTATCATGAACTTCTTGCTATGAATTTTGTTTTGGTCATCAACCATCATGAAGAGAGGACAGAAACAAATATATTTAGATCAACCTCTACATACATCGATGTCATCATATTTGTCTGTTGAATTTGATTGCAGATATTTTGGCTCATACCATATGTGTACACTTCAATTTTAGATCAACATATACTTGTATTTACTGCCTGTACTTATTAGGGAAAATTTATGCCAATATGTTGGTTTAACATCACGTTCTAAGAGGATATCTTAGCTGATTGGGAGTGCACTTAGTATTAAACTCTTTCTATGCTTTACAAACTTAATTAGACCTGCATCTTGTTTCATACAAATATTTTAGTACATAGATATTGATATGTATGTTTTTCCCATAAGATTTTTTTCATACAAGGTAATCCAACAATATAATCATAATAACTTAATTATCTAACGTCGACAGAGATTAAACAGACAGCTTATATTAATTAGTCTTGTTTCCAACAGAATATGATAAATTTGGCTACATACAGTTTGCCCACTAATTTATTTTGCATGGGACATGTTAATACAAACACATACTGAAATTAAGCATCATTACAGTCATATTTCCCCTACTTATATAAAACTTCCTTCCTTTGCTCATTACTAATTCGTTCGTGATGTATAGCTAATCCAAGGCAAGATTCATTCTATGGAAGCCAATATGGTAGTAGCAACAAATACTTCAATTCTTGAAGCCATAGATTGGCTAATAAGCAATTTTGATACATATGCAATTGACTGGTGACACATAACCAACTAATGTAAATTTATAGTTTTACAGTTTAAAAATGCAAAGCAAGTAAATATGCAGAATCATTAAAATATAACATGTTTGCATCTTCACTGTCTAGCATCAATATTACACCTACAGAACTATTGCCGGTAAAGGTTTCAGTTTATGAGAGCTAAAACAATACCATAACGGCCTTCTATAACACAGATAAATTAAATTTTACACTTTACAGTTAATAGGATATATTTGCAATTTCAAAGGTCCATCAGGCACCTTTAAATAAATAAGAGTTAGATTCATACCTATTTTGAGTATTTAAACTCAACACATACCATCTCAGCACGTGGAAATTGACTTTATTTCCAAGGAACTTCTTACCACTCTCATAAATGTGACATTGGTGATCCATGTAACTCGTAACATGGATGCTAAATAAAATACGGTGTATTGGGCGTTTCCTAACAATTATATTTGATCATATGAAATTTGACAATAAAGTTGTTCACTTGTTATCATAGGATGAATGCACAAAATCTTCAATGCACAAAATATTCACATTGTTACTTAAACATTTTAGATGTCCTCATTTTAACAACTACGGCGTGACTTCAAAGTTAGATTGGTGAAGAAATTTGCACCAAAAAAGACAGGTGCATGCACACAATCAACTTGGATATAGTAAAAATGACACGTGCAGAACGTAAATCCCCAAAAGACAGGATACTGGTACAATTGATAGAACGAATGGACTAATCGAATATGGTTTATTAAAATACAAACCAAGTAAGCGAGGACCGATGCTGGCACCCAAAAAAATAGGGTAGAGCAAAATATTAAGGCAAAAGAATCTTTTGGAAATAAGATTATAAAGCTATGCGATCGATGAAATTAATACCACTTAAGAAATTGCAGATACAACCGATGCTGCCAAGAAAACATACAAGTAAATATGAATCACTTATATCAATCATAATAAAAACCATATTTTAACATCACCTAAAATTATTATGTCATCCACCTCAAGATTTCTAAGCTTTAATACCATCATCAGTATGCCATTATGGTCCCAGAAACAATTAAAATAAATTATCCATTAAATGGATTAATAAACTGAAACACAACACAATGTTCCACCAGAAGACTTCATGGGTAGAGTTTTCATTAACAAATGATTCATAAAAACACATGTAACGGAGATTCCGATCATAAACATTAATATCCAACATCCCACCACATAAATCAAACAATGAAGGAATTTCAAACAAAAATCAAACAGAAATCAATATCAATATCAAAACTAACTTTGAGGAATTTTCAAATACTGAAGAAAAAATCAAAATCAGAACCTTGTCGTCGTCACCGGCGTTATCAAAGTCAAATATTCGTAATTCGTTTGGTTAGTTCGTCTGCGGAAAAAAAGCCCTAATTTGTTAGAATCGATAGAGAAATAGATAGATATGGGAGGATTATAGCTACCGGCCTGAGTCTACCGTCGCCCGAGAACACGTAGATCAGCGGCGAAAAGAAACCTTAGTTTTTTTCGCCAGATATCTCTGGAGATCATCGGATCGTCGAGCTGGTTTCATCACTTGGTCTTGTCCACGAGTAGCTTGATCGTCGCCAGGTTTCGTCGCTCAAGAGAGAGATTGTCGCCGGAATTCGTCGAGAGAGAGCGTGAGAGAAAGCGAGAGAGCGAGAGAGCGAGAGAGGGATTGGGTTTTGTTATAAAAATTTTCGTTTTCGTTATATTTTTATGTAAGGAAATAAATTTTCATTACGTTTTTTTTGTTTACCCGCCAAAATTTGCCGCCAGGTTTTCGTTGCGTACGTGGCAACTATAATCTCCACTTACCATTTTGTATTTGCCACTGAATTTCCGTGGCTATTACTATTTTAGCCACGGAACAATAGCCACAAATCGTCCGTGGCTAATAAAGAGATATTTAGCACGGAATTGTTCCGTGGCAGATGTTATGTGGCTGTTGCTCTATTTTCCAGTAGTATTAATAAAAAGATCCATATCTTCCATAAAGTAAAGAAAATAACACTTAGCTCAGAAAATCCGAAAAAATGTCCGTTGGAATCGGAAGATCGCTGTGTTCAACTGAAAAATAAGAGAAGACAAAACTTGGCAATCAAAATCATATCATTTAATATAAAGATTTTTATTTTCCATAAAATGTAGAAAATATCCCGGATCTCAGAAAAATCCGCAAAAATGTCCATCAAAACCAAGAGATCCCCAAATTTAACAAAAAAGAGAAGACAAAATTAAGCCAAAAAATCTTATCATTTAGTAAAACGATCGATATCTTCCAGATAAAACAGAAAATAGGCCATAGCTCAGAAAAATCCGCAAAAATATCTGTTAGTTCCTGGAGATCGCCATCATCAACGAAAAAAATAAGAGAAGACAAAATTACGTTAAAAAATCATAATAGTTAATAAAACAATCGATAGCTTCCAGAAAATACAGAAAATAGCCCCGAGTTCAGAAAAATACGCAAAAATGTCCGTTGGAACTAAGAGACCGCGATTTTCCTGCGAAAAATAAGAGAAGATAAACGTAGGTTATAAAAATCATATCATTTAATTAAAATATTTGTATCAACTATAAAACGCAGAGAATAATGTCGAGGTCAGAAAATTCGCAAAAATTTCCGTTGGAACCGGCAGATTGCCATCTTCAACTGGAAAATAAGAGAAGACAACGTTAGAATAGAAAAATCGTATCATTTAATAAAAAGTTTTATATCTTACAGAAAATGTAGACACTAGTCTCGAGCTCTGAAATATCGGCAAAATGTCCATTGGAACTGGTAAATTTCCATCTTCAACTAAAAAATAAGAGAAGACAAAATTTGCAAACAAAAAGCATATAATGTAATAGAAAGATCCATATCTTCTATAAAATGTAGAAAATAGCCTTGAGCTCAAAAAATCTGTAAAAATGTCTGTTGAAATCAAGAGATCGCCATCTTCAACAGTAAAATAAGAGGAGACAAAATTATGCCAAAATATCATATCATTTAATAAAACGATCCATGTCTTCCAAAAATGTGGAAAATATGCTGGAGCTCAGAAAAATCCGTAAAAATTTCCATTGGAGCCGGGATATCGCCATCTTCAACTGGAAAATAAGAGAAGAAAATTTTAGGCTAGAAAAATCGTATCATTTAATAAAAAGATCCATATCTTTCATAAAATGTTGAAAATAGCACCAAGCTCAGAAAATGATATATAAAAATCTTTTTCAGTCGAAGATTGCGATATCCATATTACAATGGACATTTTTATAGATGAAGATGGTGATTTCCTGTTTCCGAATTTTGTCTTCTCTTATATTTCAGTTGAAGATGGCGATTTCCCGGTTCCAACAAACATTTTTGGCCTAATTTTGTTTTCCATATGGATCATTTAATAAAACGATCCATATCTTCCAGAAAATGTGGAAAAAGACTGGATCTCAAAAATATCCGCAAAAATGTCCATTGGAACCGAAAGATCGCCAACTTCAACTGGAAAAATAAGATAAGACAAAATTAGGCCAAAAAATCATTTCAATTAATTAAACGATCCATATCTTCTAGAAAATGTGGTAAAATCCTGGAGCTCAGAAAAATCAGCAAAAATATCCCTTGGGACCAAGAGAATGCCATCTTGAACTAAAATATAAGAGATGACAAACATTAGTTATTAAAATAATTTCATTTAATAAAAAGCTCCATATCTTCCATAAAATTTAGAAAATTGCCCCGAGCTCAGAAAAATCCGCAAAAATGTAAGTTGGAACACCACGAGATCGCATCTTCAGCTTTTAAATAATAGAAGACAAACTTAAGCTAATAATCATATCATTTAATAAAAAGATCCATATCTTCTATAAAATAAATAAAATAGCACCAAGCTCAGAAAATCCAAAAAAATATCCGTTGGAACTGGGAGATCGCTATGTTCAACTTAAAAATAATAGAAGACAAAAGTTCGCGATAAAAATCAAATAATTTAACATAAAGATTCTTATTTTCCATAAAATGTAGAAAGTATCCCCGAGCTCAAAAAATCCAAATAAATATCTGTCGGAACCGGGAGATCACTAAATTTAACAAAAAAATAAAATAAAATTTGGCTAACAAATCATATCATTTAATAAAACGGTTGATACCTTCCAGATAATATAGAAAATAGTCCAGGACTCAGAACAATCCACAAAAATATCCGTTGAAATCGAGAGATCATGAATTTAACAATTAAAAAACAAAATTCGGCCAAAAATCATATCATTTAATAAAACGGTCGATATCTTCCAGTTAATACAAAACTGGCACAGAGCTAAGAAAAATCTGCAAAAATATCTGTTGGAACTGGGAGATCGCCATCATCAACGAAAAAAATATAGAAGATAAAATTTGGCCAAAAATCATATCATTTAATAAAACGATCAATATCTTTCAGAAAATACAGAAAATCGACTCGATGTCGAAAAAATTTGCAAAAACATCCGTTGGAACTGGGAGACCGCCATCTTCAAGTGAAAAATAAGAGATGACAAAATTAGGCTAGAACAATCATATCATTTAATAAAAATCCATATTTTCTCCAAAATACGGAAAATAGCCCCAAGCTCAGAAAATCCGCAAAAATGTCTGTTGGAACCGAAAGATCGTCATATTCAACTGAAAAATAAGAGTAGACAAAATTAAGCCAAAAATCATAGTATTTAATAAAAAGATACATATCTTCCACAAAAAGTAGAAATTGGCCCGAGTTCGGAAAAATCCGCAACAATGTCAATTGGTTAGTGGAGATTGCCATCTTCAACTGAAAAATAAGTTAAGATAAAATTAGCCTATAAAAATCATATCATTTAATAAAAAGATCCATATACTATATAAAAAATACACTCGACCTTAGAAAAATCTGCAAAAATTTCTATTGCAACTGGAAAATCGCCATCTTCAACTGAAAAATAAGAGGGGATAAAATTAGGTAATAAAAGATTATATTTCGATACAAAAGATCCAATCTTCCAGAAAATGTAGAAAATATTCATGGGCTCAGAAAAATACAAAAAATGTCCGTTTGAACCGGGAGATCGCCATCTTCAATTGAAAAATAAGAGAATATAGAATTAGGCCAAAAATCCTATCATTTAATAAAAAGATCAATATCTTTCAAAAAAATTAGAAAGAGCCCCGAGCTCAGAAAAATCAGCGAAAATATCACGCCATCTTCAACTGAAAAATAAGAGAAGAAAAACGTAGGATATAAAAATCATATCATTTAATAAAACATCCATATCTTCCAGAAAATGTAGAAAATAACCCAAGCTTAGAGAAATCTGCACAATATCCGATGGAACCGGGAGATCGCCATCTACAATTGAAAAAAAATAAGAGAAGATAAAATTAGGATTTAAAAATCATATCATTAAATATAAAGATACATATCTTACTAAAAATGTCAAATATAGCGCTAAGCTTAAAAAACCCGTAAATTGTTTGTTGGAACCGGGAGATTATCATCTTCAAATAAAAAAGAAAGACAAAATTAGGCCAAAATCATATCATTTAATAAAAAGATCCATATCTTTAAGAAAATGTAGAAAATAGTCCAGAGCTCAGAGAAGTCCACAAAATGCACGTTGGAACCGGGAGATTGTCATATTCAACTGAAAAATAAAAGAAGATAAAATTAGGCTATAAAAACATTTCATTTAAAATAAAGATCCATATCTTACAGAAAATATAGAAAATAGCCCCGAGCTAAGAAAAATCCGCCAAAAAGTAAGTTGGAACCGGGAGATCGTCTTCTTCAACCGAAAAAAGAGAACAAAATTAGTCCAAAAATAATATCATTTAAAAAGTAAGTTGGAACTAGGAGATTGCCTTCTACATCCAAAAAAGAGAACAAAATTAGTCCAAAAATAATATCATTTAATAAAAAATATGTATCTTTCAGAAAATGTAGAAAAATAGACCCGAGCTCAGAAAAATCCGTAAAAAAGTCTGTTGGATCCAGGAGATCGCCATCATCAAATGAAAAATAAGTGATGACACAATTAGGCTATAAAAATCATATCATTTACAAAGACCATATCTTACAGAAAATGTAGAAAATAGCTCGCTCAAACAAATCCACAAAAATGTCTATTGGAACAAAGAGGTCGCCATCTTCAACAAATAAATAAGAGAAGACCAAATTAAGCCAAACAATCATATCAAACTATACATATATTCCAGAAAATGTAAAAAATAACCCCGAGCTCATAAAAATTCGCAAAAATTTTCATTTGAACTAGGAGATGCCATCTTCAACTGAAAAATAAGAGAAGATCATTTAATAAAAAGATCCATAACTTCCATAAAATTTAGAAAATATCACTTGCTTTGAAAAATCCGACAAAATGTCCGTTTGAACCGAGAGATCGCCATCTTCAAAAGAAAAATAACAGAAGACAAAATTAGAACCTAAAAATCGTATAATTTAATGTATAGACCAATATCTTCCATAAAATGTAGAACATAGCACCAAATTAGAAAACAATCTGCAAAAATGTATGTTGGAACCAGGAGATCGCCATGTTCAAACTGAAAAAAAATAATGGAAGACAAAATTATGATATAAAAATCATATCATATAATATAAAGATCCATATCTTACAGAAAATGTAGAAAATAGCCCGGAGATCATAAAATTCCGTAAAAATATCCGTTGGAACCGGAAAATTGCTATCTTCAACTGAAAAATAAGACATGATAAACAAAGATGATAAATATCATATATTTAATAAAAAGATCCATATCTTTCATAAAATTTAGAAAATAGCACCGAGACAGAAAAGTCCAAAAAATGTCTGTTGGAACCGAGAGATCGACATTTTCAATAGAAAAAAATAAGAGAAGACAAAATTAAAACCTAAAAATCATATCATTTAATATAAAGGTCCATAACATACAGAAAATGTAGAAATTATCCCAGAGTTCGAAAAATTCCACAAAAATATCCGTTGGAACCGGGAGATTGATATTTTTAACAAAAAAAATAAGCGAAGACAAAATTAAACCAAGAAATAATATCATTTCATAAAACGATCCATATCTTCCAGAAAATGCAGAAAAATAGCCCCGATCTCAGAAAAATCGACAAAATGTCAGTTGGAACAGTGAGATCGCCATCTTCAACTTAAAACTAAGAGAAGACAAAATTAGGCTAACGATGATAACATTTAATATAAAGATCCACATCTTTCAGAAAATGTACCAATAGCCCCGAGCACCGAAAAATCGGCAAAATATCAGTTGGAACTGGAGATTGGAATTTTTAACTTAAAAAATAAGAGAAAGCCAAATTAGGCCAAAAATTAAAACATGTAATAAAACGATCGGTATCTTCCAGAAAATTCAGAAAATAGCCCCGAGTTCAGAAAAATCCGCAAAAATGTCTGTTGGAACTGGCAGACTGCCATCTTCAAGTAAAAAAAGAGAGAAGATAAATGTAGACTACAAAAATCTTATAATTTAAAAAATATTCATATCGACAATAAAACGCAGAAAATAGCGTCGGGGTCAAAAAATTCGCAAAAATTTCCGTTGAAACTGGGAGATCGTTATGTTCAATTCAAAAAAAAATAAAGAGAAAACAAAATTAGGATGGAAAAATCATATCATGTAATAAAAAAATCAATATCCTATAGAAATGTAGAAACTAGTCTCGAGCTCAGAAAAATGGGTAAAAATGTCCGTTGGAACAGGAATATTGCCATCTTCCATTGAAAAATAAGAGAAGACAAAATTAGCCTACAAAAATCATATAAAGCAATAAAATATTCATATCTTCAAGAAAATGTAGAAAATAGCCCTGAGCTCAGAAAAATCTGCAAAAATGTCAGTTGGAACCGGGAGATTGCCATCTTCAATTGGAAAATAATGGGAGACAAAATTAGACCAAAAAATCATATCATTTAATAAAACTATCCATGTCTTGCAAAAATGTGGAAAATAGGCCGAAGCTCATAAAAATATGCAAAACTTTCCATTGGAAACGGGATATCGCCATCAACTTAGGTTATAAAAATCATATCATTCAATAAAACATCTATATCTTCCAGAAAATGAAGAAAATAATCCCGAGTTCTGAGAAATCTGCAACAATGTCCGATGGAATTGGTAGATCGCCATTACAACTGAAAAATAAGGGAAGACAAAATTAGGATTTAAAAATTTTATCTTTTATTATAAAGATCCATATCTTACAGAAAATGTAAAATATAGTGTCGAGCTCAGAAAATCTGCTAAAAATGTCTGTTGGAACCAGGAGATCATCGTCCTCAACTAAACAATGGAAAGAAAAAATTAGGCCAAAAAATCATATCATTTAATAAAAAGATACATATATTCCAGAAAATATAGAAAATAGTCCGGAGCTCAGAGAAGTCTGCAAAATGTCCATTGGAATCTGGAGATCATCGTATTCAACTGAAAAATAAGAGAAAAATAAAATTAGGCTACAAAAATCATATCATTTAATATAAAGATTCATATCTTACAGAAAGTGTAAAAAAATAACTCCGAGCTTGAAAAAACCGCAAAAAGTCCGTTGGAACCTGGAGACCATCTTCTTCAACCGAAAATAGAAGAGAAGACAAAATTAGGTTATAAAAATCATATCATTTATAAAGATTCATATCATACAGAAAATGTACAAAAAAGCACGTAGCTTAAAAAATCCACAAATAAGTCCGTTGGAACCAAGTGATCACCATCTTCAGTGAAAATAATAAGTGAAGCCAAAATTAGGTAAGAAATCATATCAAAAGAAAAATGTAGAAAATAAAATTAGGCTACAAAAATCAGATCATTTAATATAAAGATTCATATCTTACGGAAAATGTAGAAAATAGCCCCGAAAAACCGCAAAAAATTCCGTTGGAACATGGAGTCCGCCTTCTTCAATCGAAAATAGAACAGAAGACAAAATTAGGTTATAAAACATATCATTTATCAAGATTCATATCCTACAGAAAATGTAGAAAAAAGCATGTAGTTCAACTGCAAATAAAGTCCGTTGGAACCAAGCGATCGCCATCTTCAATGAAAAATAAGAGAACCAAAATTAGGTAAAAAAATCATATCAAACGATCCATATCTTCCAGAAAGTGCAGAAAATAGCCCGAGCTCATAAAAATTTGCAAACATTTCCGTTTAAACCGGGAGACCCCATCTTCAACTGAAAAATAAGAAATGATAAACAGAGATGATAAAAATCATACCATTTAATAAAAAGATCCATATCTTCCATAAAATTTAGAAAATAGCACCGAGACAGAAAAGTCCAAAAAATGTCTGTTGGAACCGAGAGATCGACATTTTCAATAGAAAAATAAGAGAAGACAAAATTAAAACCTAAAAATCATATCATTTAATATAAAGGTCCATATCATACAGAAAATGTAGAAATTATCACAGAGTCCGTAAAAATCGAAAAAAATGTCCGTTGGAACCAGGAGATCGATATTTTCAACAACAAAATAAGAGAAGACAAAATTAACCAAAAAATTATATCATTTAATAAAATAATCCATATCTTCCAGAAAAGACAGAAAATAGCACCGATCTAATAAATATCGGTAAAATTCTGTTGGAACAGTGGGATCGCCATCTTCAACTTAAAAGGAAGAGAAGACAAAATTAGGCCGAAAAATCATGTCATTCAATAAAAAGATAGCTATCTTTCATAAAATGTAGAAAAGTGCAACAAGCTCAGAAAATGATATATAAAAATCTTTTTAGTTGAAGATGACGATATCCCGGTTACAATGGACATTTTTATAGAAGAAGATGGTGATTTCTCGGTTCCGAATTTTGTCTTCTCTTATATTTAAATTGAAGATGGCGATTTCCTGGTTCCAACAAACATTTTTTGGCCTAATTTTTTCTTTTTCGATATCATTTAATAAAACGATCCACATCTTTCGAAAAATGTGGAAAATAGTCTGGAGCTCAAAAATATCTGCAAAAATGTCAGTTGGAACCGGGAGATCGTCAACTTCAACAGGAAAAATAATAGAAGACAAAGTTAGTCTAAAAATCATATCATTTAATAAAACAATCCATATCTTCCAGAAAATGTGGAGAATAGCCCGGAGATCAAAAAATCTGCAAAAATGTCCTTTGGACCGAGAGAATCCCATCTTCAACTAAAATATAAGAGAAGACAAAATTAGGGGAAAAAAATCTTCTTCTATAAAGATCGCCATCTTCAATTGAAAATAAGAGAAGACAAAATTTGGTTATAAAATCATATTATTTAAAAAAAGATTCTTATCTTTCAAAAATACAGAAAATATCACTGACATCAGAAAAATCCGTAAAAATGTCCGTTGGAACCAGGAGATCGCCATCTTAAATTTAAAAATAATTGAAGACAAACTTAAGTAATAAAAATCATATTATTCAATAAAAACATCCATATCTTCCATAAAATAAAGAAATAGCACCGATCTTAGAAAATCCGAAAAAATGTCCGTTGGAACCGGGGATCGCTATGCTCAAATGAAAAATTAGGGAAGACATAATTTGGCAATAAAGATCATATCATTTAATATAAAGATTATTATTTTCCAAAAAATGTACAAAATATCCCGGAGCTCAAAAAAATCCATAAAAATATCTGTCGGAACCGGGAGATCGCTAAATTTTTAAAAAAAGACATGCTATCAGCCAAAAATCATATCATTTAATAAAATGGTCGATATCTCCCAGAAAATACAGAAAATAGCTCAGAGCTCAGAAAAATCGCAAAAATATTCGTTGGAACTGGGAGATCGCTATCATCAACGAAAAAATATGAGAAGATAAATATTGGTCAAAATCATATCATTTAATAAAATGATCGATATCTTTCAGAAAAATACATAAAATAGTCTCGTGGTTAGAAAAATACTCAAAAATGTCCGTCGGAACTGGGAGACCACTATCTTCAAGTGAAAAATAAGAGAAGACAAAATTAGGCTAGAAAAATCATATCACTTAATAAAAAGATCCATATCTTCTAGAAAATGCAGAAAATAACTCCAATCTCCGGAAAATTTGCAAAAATGTCCATTGAAACCGAAAGATCATGATTTCCCGGTTCCAAAGGACATTTTTGGCCTAATTTTGTCCTCGCTGCTATCATTAAACAAAACTATCCATATATTCCAGAAAATGTGAAAAATAGCTGCAGCTCAGAATTATCTGCAAAACTATCCGTTGGAACTGGGAGATCGCCAACTTATACCGGAAAAATAAGAGAAGACAAAATTAGGCCAAAAATCATATCATTTAATAAAACGATCCTTATCTTCTAGAAAATGCGGAAAATAACCCGGAGCTCAGAAAAATGCCCAAATATGTCTGTTGGGACCAAGAGAATGCCATCTTCAACTGACATATAAGAAAGACAATATTAGGCCAAAAATCAAATCATTCAATATAAAGCATCATCTTCAACTAGAAAATAAGAGAAGACAAATTAGGTTATAAAAATCTTATCATTTAATAAAAATATCCATATCTGACATAAAATCTAGAAAATAGCATTGAGCTATAAAAAATCCGCAAAAATGTTTGTTGGAACTGGGAGATCGACATCTTCAACTTAAAAATAATTGAAGACAAACTTAAGCTATAAAAATCATATCATTTAATAAAAAGATCCATATCTTCCATAAAATAAAGAAAATAGCACAGAGCATAAAAAATCCGCAAAATGTCCATTAGAACCGGGAGATCGTTATATTTAACTGAAAAATAATAGAAGACAAAATTAGGCAATAAATTTAATCATATCATTTAATATAAAGATTCTTATTTTCCATAAAATGTTGAAAATATCCCCAAGCTCAGAAAAATCTACACAAAATTAGGCCAAAATATCATATCATTTAATAAAACGTTCGATATCTTCCAGATAATACAAAAAATAGCACATAGCTCAGAAAAATCCTCAAAAATATCTGTGGGAATCGGGAGATAGCCATCATCAACCAAAAAGCTAAGAGAAGACAAAATTAAAAAAAATCATCACATTAAATAAAACGATCGTTATATTCCAAAAAATACAGAAAATAGCCCGGATGTTAGAAAAATCCGCTAAAATTTCCGTTGGAACCGGGAAACTGGCATCTTCAAGTGGAAAATAAGAAAAGACAAACGTAGGCTATAAAAATCATATCATTTAATAGAAAGATCCATATCTAAAATAAAAAGTAGAAAATAGCCATGAGTTCAGAAAAATCCGCAAAAATTTCCCTTGAAACCGGGACATCGCCATCATCAATTGAAAAATAAAAGAAGACAAAATTTGGGTAGAAAAATCATATCATTTTAAACATATACATATTTACAGAACATGTAGAAAATAGTCCCGAGCTCTGAAATATCGGCCAAGATGTCCATTGGAACAGGGACATCGCCATCTTCAACTTAAAAATAATAGAAGACAAAATTACGCTACAAAATTCATATAATGTAATAAAAAGATCCATACCTTCCAGAAAATGTAGAAAATAATCTCGAGCTTAGAAAAATCCGTAAAAATGTCCGTAGGAACCGGGAGATTGCAATCTTTAACTGGAGAATAAAAGAAGACAAAATTAGGCCAAAATATTGTAAGGACCATCTACCTTGCAATACTAACAACAAACTCTCTTTAAGGGGTTGAATAGATTAATGGCAATAAATTGTGCAATTAAAAATTAACTTGAAAATGCAGAATAATAAATGCAAGAGGAAGTAATCAACACAATCAATCCAAACGTAGACACAATATTTTACCTTAGTTCCCCAAACATGGGTACGTCCATCCACACCAATATTCACAATAATTCCCATAAAGAGAAGTGAATACAATCCCACAAAGAGATACCTCACACAGAGGATTTTGTCCTATACAAGAACCAAACCAACCCTACTTAAGGGTCAAATTCTCACACAGAGAATTACTAACTCCCACATAGAGAATTAGGGTTAGTCCTACACTAGGACACCAAACTCCCACAAAGAGAGTATCTAATTCCCACAAAGAGAATTAGGGTTGAAAACATAAAGTAAAACAAATACTCTTACCTATGCCTTGAGATGAATTTACTCATTAATGAATGCAAGGCATAGAAGAGGATCTCCAAGTGATGAGATTAGCTTGAAAGCACTTGGATGATTTCCCTTGAGCTTGACTTCAATGCATGAAGGAGAGAATGAGCTTTAAGAGGAAAATAAAAGAGTTTGAGAGTGGCTTAATGATTCTCAAATGAACTTCAATAGTTCCAAGGAGTCCTAATGAACTCAGCCCTCTCATATATATAGGAAGCCAAAAGAAACCCTAAAACCCAAGCAAAAATCCAAAATGAATAAATCTGCAACGGCTAGATTTTGGCAGTTTACGGCACAGGCAGTCGACTGATGAACAACTGACAGTCGACTGGTCAACGGCTATAAAATTCCAAACGACTATAATCTGAGCCAGGACAGCGACTATAGAAGGCTACATAGGCAACTATAAATAGACATGCGACTGTAAAAACTTCATCAGTCGACTGACTTGCACATTGGGATGAAGCCTAGAAAATACAAGTTGTGCACAGACGACTGTAGAGCAATTCACAGGCGACTGAATATCCTTCAGCAGGCGACTGTCACTAGAGATGGAAAGGAGATGAGAAAAATGCAACTTTTACACTTACGACTTCAGACGATAGATGACCATTTCACAGGCGACTGTAATTCTACAGGCGACTGTAAATACTTCATCAGTTAACTGACTTGCAAATTGGGGATGAAACCTAGAAAATACAAGTCGTCAGTTGGAACCGGGAGATCGAAATTTTCAACTTAAGAATCAGAGAAAACAAAATTAACAGATAAGATTTCTATTTATCATTTTTTGAGCTTGGTGCTATTTTCTATATTTTATGAAAGAAATTTATCTTTTTATTAATTGATAAGATTTTTATAGCCTTAGTTTGTCTTCTCTAATTTTCCAGTTAAAGATGGAATCTTTTTATTAAATGATATAATTTTTAGCCTAATTTTTTCTTCTGTAATATTCCAGTTGAAGATGGTGATCACCCGGTTCCAACAGACATTTTTGCGAATTTTTTGAGCTCCGGACTATTTTCCACATTTTTGGAAGATATGTATTATTTTATTAATTGATATGCTATTTTGGCTTAATTTTATCTTCTTTTATTTTTTTATTTGAAGATGGCGATCTCCCGGTTCCAACCGAAATTTTTGCAGAATTTTCTGAGCTCGGGGTTATTTTGTACACTTTCTGGAAGATAAAAATCTTTATATTAAACGATATGATTTTTATATCCTATTTTTTTCTTATTTTTCAGTTAAAGATGGTGATCTTTCTGTTCGAATGGACATTTTTGCGGATTTTTCTGATCTCCTTGCTATTTTCTACATTTTATTAAAGATATGATCTCTTTATTAAATGACAAGATTTTTATAGCCTAATTTTTGTCTTCTCATATTTTTCAGTTGAAGATCGCAATCTCCAGGTTTCAACGGACATTTTTACCGGATTTTTCTTAGCTTTGGGCTTTTTTCTACATTTTCTGGAAGATATGAATCTTTTTATGAAATGATATGATTTTTTGGCCTAATTTTGTCTTCTCTTTTTCAGTTGAATATTGCGATCTCCCAGTTCCAATGGACATTTATGCAAATTTTTCTGAGCTCGGTGCTATTTTCTACATTTATGGTCGATATGTATCTTTTCATTAAATGATATGTTTTTGTCCTAATTTTGTCTTCTTTTATTTTTCAGTTACAGATGGCGATCTCTCGGTTCCAACGGACATTATTTTGGATTTTTCTGAGCTGCGAGCTATTTTCTACATTTTCTGTATGATACAAATCCTTATATTAAATGATATGATTTTTATAACTTAATTTTGTCTTCCCTTATTATTCAATTGAAGATGGCGATCCCCGGGTTCCAACAAACATTTTTGCGGATTTTTCTGAACTATTTTTCTATATTTTGAGAAGTTATGGAACTTTTTATTAAATGATATGAATTTTTGCCCTAATTTTGTCCTCTCTTATTTTTTATTTGAAGATGGCAAATTCCTGTTTCCAACAAACATTTCTGTAGATTTTCTTAGCTTGGGAATATTTTCTATAGTTTATTGAAGATGTGGTTCATTTTATTAAATGATATGATTTTTATTGACTAAGTTTGTCTTCTCATATTTTTCAGTCGAAGATGGTGATATCCCGTTTCCAATGAATTTTTGTGAATTTTTCTGATATCAGGGCTATTTTCTAAATATTATGGAAGATATGTATCTTTTTATTAAATGATATGATTTTTACTTCATAAGTATGTTTTCTCTTATTTTTCAGTTAAAGTTAGCGATCTCCATTCTCCAACAGACATTTTTACGGATTTTTCTGAGTTCGCGACTATTTTCTACATTTTCTGAAAGATATGTATCTTTTATTAAATGATATGATTTTTGGACTAATTTTGTATTCTCTTATTTTTTTCGTTAAAGATGGCGATCTCCTTGTTCTAACGGACTTTTTGCAGATTTTTCTAAGTCCGGGCAATTTTCTACATTTTCTGAAAGATTTGGATCTTTATATTAAATGATATGATTTTTATAGTATATTTTTTGTCTTCTCTTATTTTTTAGTTGAAGATGGCGATCTCTCGGTTTCACCGAAATTTTTTGCATATTTTTCTGAGCTCGGTGCTATTAAATATATTATCTGAAAGATAAGGATCTTTAAATTAATTGATACGATTTTTGTTGCCTACTTTTGTCTTCTCATCTTTTTTCAGTTGATGATGGCGATCTTTTTATTAAATGATATCATTTTTTGGCCTAATTTTGTCTTCTTATATATTCGGTTAAAGATAGCGATCTTATGGTTCTAACGGACATCTTTGCGGATCTTTCTAAACTTTGGACCATTTTTCACATATTCTGGAAGATATGGAACATTTTATTAAATGATATCAGAGAAGAAAAATTTGGCCAAAAATGTCCGTTGAAACAGGGAAAACGACATCTTCAATTGAAATATAAGAGAAGACAAAATTTGGAACTGAGAAATCGCCATCTTCATCTATAAAAACGTCTGTTGTAACCGAAAAATCGCCATCTTCACAGATAAGATTTCTATATATCATTTTCTGAGCTTGGTGCTATTTTCTATATTTTATGAAGAAATTTATCTTTTTATTAATTGATAAAATTTTTATAGCCTTAGTTTGTCTTCTCTAATTTTCCAATTAAAGATGGAATCTTTTATTAAATGATATAATTTTTAGCCTAATTTTTTATTCTCTAATATTCCAGATGAAGATGCTGATCACCCGGTTCCAACAAATTTTTTGAGCTCCGGGCTATTTTCCACATTTTTGGAAGATATGTATCATTTTATTAAATGATATGCTATTTTGGCCTAAATTTATCTTCTTTTATTTTTTATTTGAAGATGGCGATCTCCCGGTTCCAACGGACATTTTTGCAGAATTTTCTGAGCTCGGGGTTATTTTGTACACTTTCTGGAAGATAAGAATATTTATATTAATGATATGAATTTTATATCCTATTTTTCTTCTTATTTTCAGTTAAAGATGGTGATCTTCCTGTTCGAACGGACATTTTGCGGATTTTTCTGATCTCCTTGCTATTTTCTACATTTTATTAAAGATATGGATCTCTTTATTAAATGACAGATTTTTATAGCCTAATTTTTGTCTTCTCATATTTGTCAGTTGAAGATGGCGATCTCCAGGTTTCCAACAGACATTTTTACGGATTTTTCTTAGCTTTCGGCTTTTTTCTACATTTTCTGGAAGATACGAATCTTTTTATGAAATGATATGAATTTTTGGCCTAATTTTGTCTTCTCTTTTTTCAGTTGAATATTGCGAACTCCCAGTTCCAACGTACATTTATGCAGATTTTTCTGAGCTCGGTGCTATTTTCTACATTTATGGTCGATATGTATCTTTTCATTAATGATATGGTTTTGTCCTAATTTTGTCTTCTTTTATTTTTCAGTTGTAGATGGCAATCTCTCGGTTCTAATGGACATTTTTTCGGATTTTTCTAAGCTCCGAGCTATTTTCTACATTTTCTGTATGATACGAATCCTTATATTAAAAGATATGATTTTTATAACCTAATTTTGTCTTCTCTTATTATTCAGTTGAAGATGGTGATCCCCTGGTTCCAACAAACATTTTGCGGATTTTTCTGAGCTCAGGGCTATTTTCTAAATTTTGGAAAGTTTTGTATCTTAATATTAAATGATATGATTTTATAGCATAAGTTTGTATTCTCTTATTATTTTTAATTGAAGATGAAATCTCCAGGTTCCAGAAAGGACATTTTTGCGTATTTTTTGAGCTCGGTGCTATTTTCTACATTTGTCTTCTCTTATTTTTGAAGATGGAATAATATGATTTATGTAGCTTACGTTTGTCTTCTCTTATTTTTTCAGTTAAAGATGGCGATCTCCCAGTTCCAACAGACATTTTTGCAGATTTTTTTAGCTTGAGACTAATTTTCTATATTTTCTGGAAGATATGTATCTTTTAAGCAATGATATGATTTTTGGCCTAATTTTGTCTTCTTTTTTCCTTGGAAGATGGCGATCTCCCGGATCCAATGGACATTTGTGCGGATTTATTTTCAACTAGGGATATTTTCTATATTTTTTGTATAATATGAATCTTTTTATTAAATGATATGATTTTTATAACCTAATTTTGTCCTATCTTATTTTTCAGTTGAAGATGTCGATCTCCATGATCCAAGGGACATTTTTGCAGGTTTTTCTGAGCTCGGTGCTATTTTCAACATTTTAGAGAAGTTATGGATGTTTTTATTAAATGATATGACTTTTGGCCTCATTGTCTTTTCTTTTATTTTTATTGAAGGTAGTGATCTCCCATTTCTACTGGACATTTTGCCTATTATTCTGACATCGGGATTATTTCTAAATTTTCTGGAAGATATGGATCTTTTTATTAAATGATAGATTTTTTGCCCAATTTCGTCTTCTCTTATTTTTCAGTTGAAGATGGTGATCTTCCTGTTCCAACAGACATTTTTGCAGATTTTTTAAGCTCGGTGCTGTTTATTATATTTTTATAAATGATATGATTTTTATAGAATACGTTTGTCTTCTCTTATTTTCTTCAGTTGAAGATGGCGATCTCCCGGTTCCAATGGATATTTTTAACTTGAGGCTATTTTTCTACATTTTCTTGATGATATGGATCTTTTTATGAAATGATGTGATTTTTTGGCCTAATTTTTGTCTTCTCTGTTTTTTAGACGAAGATGATGATCTCCAGGTTCCAACGAACATTTTTAACGGATTTTTTGAGCTCCAGGATATTTTCTTACATTTCTATAAGGTACGAATCTTTAAATTAAATGATACGATTTTTATTGCCTGATTTTGTCTTCTCTTATTTTTTTCAGTTGAAGGTGGCGACCATGGTTCTGATGAACATTTTTGCGATTTTTTTGAGCTCGGTGCTTTTTTCTAAAATTTATGAAAGATAAAGAACTTTTTATTAAATGGTATTATTTTATATCCTATATTTGTCTTCTCTTATTTTTTTAGTTGAAGATGGAGATCTCTCGGTTCCAATGAAAATTTGGATTTTTCTGAACACTAGCCTATTTTCTACATATGTTGGAAGATATTAAATGATATGATTTTAATGGTCTAATTTTTTATTCTCTTATTTTTCAGTTGAATATGGCGTTCTTTCGGTTCCAACATACATTTTTTCGTATTATTCTGACCTCGGGGCTATTTTCTAAATTTTCTGGAATATAAGTACCATTTTATTAAATGATATAATTTTTGGCCTAATTTTATCTTTTCTTATTTTTCAGTTGAAAATGACGATATCCATGTTCCAACAGACTTTCTTGTGGATTTTTATGAGCTCGGTGTTATTGTCTATATTTTATGAAACTTAAGGACCTTTTTAGTAAATGATTGATTTTCTATTTTCTATATTTTCAAAATTTTCAAAATTTTTACGATCTCCCCTGTTCCAACAGACTTTTTTGTGGATTGCTATATTCTAATTTTTTCAGTTGAAATGGTGATCTACCCGTTTCCACAGAAATTTTTACGGATTTTTCTTTGTTTGGCATTATTTTTTCTTCCTCTCCTGGAAGATATGGATATTTTTATTAAATAATATGATTTTTTGGCCCAATTTTGTCTTCTCTTTTTTCAGTTGAAGATGACGATCTCCCGGTTGCAATTTACATTTGTGCGGATTTTTTGAGCTCCGGCCTATTTTCTACATTTTCTATAAGATATGGATCTTTATATTAAAAGAAATGATTATTTATAGACTAATTTTGTCTTCTCTTATTTTTTTTCAGTAGAAGATGACGTTCTCCCGGTTTCAATGGTCATTTTGGCGGATTTTTCTGAGCTCGTGTCTATTTTTCTACATTTTTGGGAAGTGTATGGATCTTTTTATTAAATGAGATGATTTTTTTGCCAAAGTTTGTCTTCTCTTATTTTTAAGTTGACGATGGCAATCTCCCAATTCCATTAGATATTTTTTGCAGATTATTCTTACCTCGGGGCTATTTTCTAAATTTTTTGGAAGATATGGATCTTTTATTAAATGATTTAATTTTTGGCCTAAGTTTGCATTCTCTTATTTTTCAGTTGAATTGGCGATCTCCCAGTTCCAATTAATATTTTTGCGGATTTTTCTGAGCTCGGTGCTATTTTTTACATTTTATGGAAGATTTTTATAGCCAACATTTTTCTTCTCTTATTTTTTAAGGCGAAGGAGGCAATCTACCGGTTTCAACGGACATTTTTGCAGACTTTTCATAGTTTGGGGCTACTTTTTATATTTTCTATAAGATATGTATTTTATGAAATATGATTTTTGACCTAATTTTGTCTTTTTTGCTGTTAAAGATGGCGATCTGCCAGTTCCAACGGCATTTTTGTAGATTATTCTGACCTCCGGGGCTATTTTCCTAATTTTATGGAAGTATGCATCTTTTTATTAAATGATAGGATTTTGGCCTAAATTTGTCTTCTCTTATTTTTAAAGTTGAAAATGACGATATGCCGGTTCCAACGGACATTTTTGCCGATTTTTTGCAGCTTGGAACTGGGAAAGCGCCATCTTCATCTATAAAAATGTTTGTAAATCACCGTCTTCAACTGATAAGATTTTTATATATCGTTTTCTGAGCTTGGTGCTATTTTCTATATTTTATGAAAGATATGGATCTTTTATTTATTGATATGATTTTTATAGCCTAAATTTGACTTCTCTTATTTTCCAGTTGAAGATACCGATCTTTTTATTAAATGAAATGATATTTTGGCCTAATTTTGTCTTCTCATACATTTCGGTTGAAGATGGCGATCTCCCGGTTCCAACGGACATTTTTTGCGGATTTTTCTGAGCTCCGTGTTATTTTCCACTTTTTGGAAGATATGTAACATTTTATTAAATGATATGATATTTTGGCCTAATTTTGTCTTCTCTTAAATTTCGGTTGAAGATGACGATCTCTCGATTCCAAGGGACATTTTTGCAGATTTTTCTGAGCTCGAGGCTATTTGTACACTTTTTGAAAGATAAGAATCTTTATATTAATTGATATGATCTTTATATCCAAATTTATTCTTCTGTTATTTTTGAATTGAAGATGTCGATCTCCCAGTTCCAACGGATATTTTTTGCGGATTTTTCTGAGCTCAGGCTAATTTCTATATTTTATTAAATATATGGATCTCTTTATTAAATGACAAGATTTTTGTAGCCTGATTTGTCTTCTCCTATTTTTTAGTTGAAGATAGCGATTTCCCAGTTCCAAGAGACATTTTTGCAGATTTTTTCTTAGTTTTGGGCTTTTTTCTACGTTTTCTTGAAGATACGAATGTTTTATTAAATGGTATGAATTTTTGACTAAATTTTGTTTTCAATTTTTCCAGTTTAATATTGCAATCTCCTGGTTCCAACGGTCATTTGTGCGGATTTTTCTTAGCTCGGTGCTATTTACTACATATTATGGCATTTATGTATTTTTATCAAATGATACGATTTTTGGCTTAAGTTTTGTCTTCTTTTATTTTTCAATTGAAGATGGCGATCTCCCGGTTTCAATAGACATTTTTTTCGGATTTTTCTGAACTCCGAGCTATTTTCTACATTTTCTGTATGATATGAATTTTCATATTAAATGATTTGATTTTTATAACCTAATTTTTTCATCTCTTAACATTTCGTTAAAGATGGCGATCTTCTGGTTTCAACGGATAATTTTGTCGATTTGAGTCTTTTTATTAAATGATGTGATTTTTGGCCTAGTTTTGTCTTCTCTCTTTTTAGTTGAATATTGCGATCTCCCAGTTCCAACGACATTTGTGCGGATTTTCTAAGTTCGATGCAATTTTTTACATTTTATGGCAGATTTGTATCTTTTTATTAAATGATATGATCTTGACCTAATTTTGTCTTCTTTTATTTTTCAATTGAAGATGGTGATCTCCCGAATCCAACAGACATTTTTTCGGATTTTTCTGAGCTACGATCTATTTTCTACATTTTCTGTATGATTTAAATCTTTATATTTTTTTGTTGACCTAGACTCTCGCACTGCCTTACAAGTGGAGTGGTCAGGCACCAAACCGTGGGGTATGGAAGGCTGACCCATGCCCTGCATACCGGGTTAGTTGAGACAATTAAGCGAGGTGGCCATTGGTCCTGAATCTTTATATTAAATGATATAATTTTTATAACCTAATTTTGTCTTTTCTAATTATTCAGCGGAAGATGGCGATCCCCGGTTCTAACGGACATTTTTGTCGATTTTCTGAACTCGTGGCTATTTTTCTACATTTTCAGGAAGTAATGGATATTTTATTAAAGTGATGATTTTTTGACCTAATTTTTCTTCTCATATTTTTTAGATGAAGATGGCGATCTACAGGTTTCAACGAATATTTTTGCGGCTTTTTTTGAGCTCCGGGCAATTTTCTACATCTTCGGAAGTTATGTATCTTTTTATTAAATGATGTGATTTTTATACCCTAATGTTGTATTCTCTTATTTTTAGTTGAAGATGGCAATCTTCCGGTTCCAATTGACATATTTGGGTTTTTTTGACCTCGGTGTTATTTTCTACATTTTAAGGAAGATATAGAACTTTTTATTAAATAATACGATTTTTATAGCCTATTTAGTATTCTGTT